>JAXGGA010011724.1:0-41374 GCA_038373865.1 Uloborus plumipes | reverse complement strand
ATGCATTTGGTGCAAAAGTTCAAGGATCTTCTTCAGTCTAGGATAAATTTGAAATCAATCACAATGTACCACCCGAACCGACGCAAAACAAAGCTAGTTGCTAACAATACTACAATTAAATTAAAAGTTTAAAAAAAAAACCTCAACCCTTACTGCCGATCTCATATTAAAATGAACTAAATTGAAGATCCCTTTTAAAAGCCTTATGCAATAAAATCAATTACAAATATTTTATTTGTTAACAAATGGAAACTGGCAACAGATGAAATTATAAATCATTGAGTTTTCTTTCCTCGTGGCCCAACAATGAAAACATAAATGCTCAGATGTTGAACAGAGCTAGTAGATAGAAATCGGACCAATTTTAAGCATTAATAACTCCGGGGTGCGATGACCCCGGGGGCTAAATTTTGGAAAAACGTCCTCACTGTCTCATCGAGAATATTCATACCAAAAATCAACACTAAAGACCCCCGGGGAGAAAAGATACGGAAAATAAAAACGAGGGGGGAGGGGGTGGGGGGTTGAAAAACCCCCTATGCCGAGCTTTGGGACAAAATAAATGTGGGTGCAAAAGCAGAGCTCAATCCGAGTTACCGTTTAGTCTGTAGCCCTGTCAAACAATTTTTAAAAAGTGCGAAAAATAGCGATTTTATAACATTTATCACCCCTCCCCCTGAGGGTCCTGGATGTTTTGCTTTAGTATGTGCCGTCAGGGGCCGCTGGAGATTGAGTATACCAAAAATCAACTCTAGGGATCTTTATGGGGCTGAGATACAGAGGGGTGAAAACCCCGGTTTGGTTACTCGCGTAAACAGTCCTTGTCGCTCTTTTACATTTTTCTTGGCGACGAAAATTTCTTGGCGGCTTGTATTTAGTTTTCTTGGCGGGGCGGGACGCTCCCGCGTCCCGTGATATATTTAATACTATTATTAATACCAAAGGCTAAGCTGTATTACATGTTGATGTTTTATAAATGTTTCAGTTTGTGTGTATGTAACCCTGAGTAATAAAAGCTAAAATTCACATTCTGTGCAAATATGAAAGTAATATATTAATACTAAAGGCTAAATTATGTTACATGTTGATGTATTATAAGTGTATGTAAACTTAGCAGATATTCAGTAGTTTTGAAAGTTTATTTTTTAGTTTTTGTAAACTATAATTTATATTATTTATCCGTTAGTATAATTGTATTTTAAACTACTTTGAAACAAAGTTAATTAGAATCTAGGCTTTATAAGACTTTTAAGGTGGTTTCCAGCCTAGAGGGGGGGGGGGGTAGAGAGCCAAATCACCTTTCTATCTTACATTCAGAGGTGAATTGGCTCCTCAAGGGGGAAATAATGCCTCGGGGGGTGATAAGGGATGATGAGATTTAAAAGATAAAATAACGACAATAAAAACCCAGCAAATATTAAAGTTAAAATATTACACTGATTCAGACAAAGAGTCAGATGTTGAAAAATCAACAAATTCAAGTTCTAGAGCTTTCTCCTCACACCTTGATTAAACCTTAACCTTTAGGAACTGGGCGGTCCACATGTTGTACTATAAGTCTCGTCTAGTTTAGAGGACAGGGTTGAAATTTTCACTCGAACCCTTTGGAGCCGGGGATTTTTTCAAGGTTTCATACATCTGGTACTACAGTTTATACCTTCTCTTTTCAATTGAAAAGAAATCTGTGGTTAAACTGTCGTACTACCTTGGTCAAAAGAAAATTTTTTACATGAACAGCCCGGTTCCAAAAAGTTAAGGACGTATTTCATCATTCATCGTCAAAGTTATGAATTTTTAAACTTTCATTTATTTTTATTATTTTTTTATCTAATTAAATTTTTTATATGTCAGTGCTTTTAATTCCCTCACCTTCCAATCGAAAAAAAATATAATATAAGATGCATTTCTGTGTTTGAAAAGTGCATCAATAATTTCAGTTAATCAATTCCCTTCAAATTATTATTACTTTGTTTGGGAAAGGGAGACATAGAAAACGTGCTTTTATTTATCTCTTTTTTTTTCCCCAAAGTTTAAGAGTGATTAGTTAAAATTGCTGTATTACATGCATCTTACTTCAAATTAAAATTAGAAAATTTTTATTTTCAATTATACCAATGTTTACTAGCACCAAATTAGGGCCGTGGTGGCCCGATCGGTAAGGCATCGGACTCGTGTCCGGAGGGACCCGGGTTCGATCCCAGCCGATCAAAGATCCACCGTCTTGATTAATGGTGGCTGGGAGGCGTTAAAAATGTCGTGGTCATAAAGTCCTCCAAGTGAAACGATACCTCTGGGGGTGCTGGGCCTAGGGTTTGCTCGACCCTAGGTTCTGGTTCAAAATTAAGAACAGAGCGCCCTTCAGGGCCCTATCCAGGTTAAACCACGAAGCTGTGGTAGGTATGGGGGACCCTGGAGGTGCGAAATGAAATGAAATAGCACCAAATTAGGTTATTTTTGAAGGAAATGGGGAAAGGGCGAGTGGGTTTTTTCAATATAACTAAAATAATAATAAAAAATAGACATGAGATTGATGCCTGCCTGGCATTAATAATAATAATAATTTTGTAAAGAGGTAAAATAAGTAAATATTTTCGAATAAAAATACTGAACTATAATTTTGCGATTACTTTTCATAAAAAAAAAAAAAAAATGTGTTCTGCAATCTGTAAGTAGTTTGATTTAAAATTTTTTTCTTGGAAATTAATTTTGATGATCCTATAAAAAATGTATAAAGTAAGTTATAAAATAATAAGTTTTCAATATTATAAGTTTCATTTTTCTAAAACTTTATTTTCAGATTTTTGGGGTAGTGAATCCGAATATGCTATTATGAAGTACTGGATCTTTTTTACTGTAAGCATTTGTTCTGTACCATGCTTGACTTCTGTGTCAAAATTTTTGCCATTCATAAATGTATTTTACATACTGTGCCCAAATTTAAAAAAAAAAAACTTTTAAGTCTTAAAAATAAAATGAAACATATACAGATAGTTGTCAAAATAATGAAAACACTTGAGATTCATAAGAAAAATCTACCGTTCATCGCAAAATAAGCGAGCAATTGTTCTTTAAGTTTAGTCATACGAAATATAGACTTCACCGGACATTTCCACATTGAAATTAAATCACTCATGCATTTGGGGACGACAAGAAGGGGGGTCGGAAGAAAAACCGCTTTTTGACCACAACTCTTTGAAAACAGCTCGGAATAAGCTATAAATTTCAATAATTAATTAGCATAGTATGTATATTTCCTGTACAAATTTTTATGAATGTACCGCTCTTATTTCCGAAGATACGAAACATTTTCTAAAAAACGGCAATTTTATTTGAAGGGTTTTTGCACATAACACGCACAGAGTTTTTGATCAAACCTTATCAAAACTTCAGGAAAGATGACAAAATACAAGAGAAAGAATTTACTAAAACGGTAAATAAAAATATTAAAAATCCGATGAGATATGAACGTTAAAAGGAAATAATTTTTTACGGTCCATGCGCAAACAATAGAAATTTATAACTACAAAAATATTGTACCCTGATTTATACTGCATCTTATAAAAAAAAAGTTCCAGCTGAATATCATGAAAGTTGAAAAAGATGTCAGCGATCTAGCGAGCTGTATTTCATTCATTTTCAGACAATACATAAATGGTGAGGGACTGTCCACAAAGTGCTATTTTTAAATTAAAGGTTATTTCGTCATCGTTCAAAACCAACGTTTCAGGGGGTGTCTGGATACATTTGGCCACCTATGTATAAGGTCTTTTTAGCCGAATAGGCGAAATGTGACTTCTGTGTCGAATATAAATTTTCAAACCGTTTACAATTTAACATTGAAAAATATGCTCGATTGTCACCACACTATTTGTGGACAATCCCTCACTATTTATGTATTGTCTGCGAATGAATGAAATACAACTCACTAGATCACTGACATCTTTTTCAATTTTCATGATATTCAGCTGGAACTTTTTTTATAAGATGCAGTATAAACCAGGCTACACTATTTTTGTAGTTAAAAATTTCTGTCGTTCGCGCATGCGCCGTGAAAAATTATTTCCTTTTAACGTTCATATCTTATCGGATTTTTAATATTTTTATTTACCGTTTTAGTAAGTTTTTTCTCTTGTATTTTGTCATCTTTCCTGAAGTTTTGATAAGGTTTGATCAAAAACTCTGCGTGTTATGAGCAAAAACCCTTCAAATAAAATTGCCGTTTTTTAGAAGATGTTTCATATCTTCGGAAATAAGAGTGGTACGTTCATAAAAATTTGTACAGTAATTATACATACTATGCTAATTAATTATTGAAATTTATAGCTTATTCCGAGCTATTTTCAAAGAGTTATGGTTAAAGAGCGGTTTTTCTTCCGACCCCCCTTTTTGTCGTCCCCAAATGCATGAGTGATTTAATTTCAATATGGAAATGTTCGGTGAAGTCTGTATATTGTATGACTAAAGTTAAAGAACAGTTGATCGCTTATTTTGCGATGAACGGTAGATTTTTCTTATGGATCTCAAGTTTTGACATTATTTTGATAACTACCTGTATGTTAATATAAAAAAAAGCACAGGAATTAACACCATATTCCCATTATTCTGATGAAAGTTTTGGATTCAGAAACATGTGATCCTGTAATAATATGCATGTGTAGCCAGTTTTTAGAAATGGACTTAACAAGTTTTGATTGAATTTTAAGCAACTAAAGTATGAGCTAAATGAAGTGGACTGCAAATTTCTGTGCTTATTCAAATTTTCTGAATTCTATAATGTGTTGCAATGTCAAAAGCTTAGTCATGAACTTAGATACTTTTATCGATTTTTTTCCCTTTTGCATTAAAAAACACTTTTTTTTAAAGGTAAAATACAAAAAAGATGTTGATAGTGCTAGAAAATTATGGAACGACTTAATTAATCATGGCCACAAAGAAAAAGCACAAGTTTGGTTGGAATTTGTAAACTTTGAAAAGTAAGTGGTATTTAAGTTTAAAATTAGTTTTTCTGCAACATGTGTAGAATTAGTGCAACAAAACTAAATCTAAAACTTTAAATGCATTAGCATTGTTGGAATTTTTTAAATAACTCATAGCAAGCTGAAATGGCTACAAATTTGTTGAAATTTGTTATCAGGATTTTGCTAAGTAGTATTGTTAAAAACTATTTTTGTTAAATCTTCTTTCATTTTAATGACATCAATCATGAACATCATTATTCATTTGTTCTGCTTTGTGAGTTGTAATTATATAAATAATCAAGTAAATTTGTTAAATGTTCAATAATCATCACATTTACCAAGTTCAATTATGCTTGTGTTTTGAATTATAATCAGTGATGATACAATATGTATATACAGTGGAGCTCTGGTATCTTGACATGTGGATAACTTGGCAACCTCAGTAAAGGCCTTATCACACGATACAACTTTCCCCCCCGATTCCCTCCAATTCCGAGCGAGACCAATTTGCCTCAACTACTTTGGCCAACACTGATGTCATCATTTCTATGTCCGACCGTCTGTCCAATTTCGTCCAAGATTTTGCGTGCTGAGCGATAAATTAAGCCGAATTGCTTTTCTAACCAATAGGAAAGCTCTGCAGAACTTCGTCACGGATCGGCGCCATCAGAAGTGGCCAGCTTACGGGCTAATTTTTTTTTCTAGCATACGATATTGCACGGCAACCCTACACAGCACCGATGACGTAGTAGGAAAACAAGCTTGGAGTTGGTCGAAATTGAGGATTGCTCCAAGTTGGAGTAGCTTCACGTTGGATTGTGTGATAAGGGCTTAAGTCAACATTTATTTTTCCAATGGTTGGTCCAATGTTAATTTCAATGGGTGCAAAACTCTCTAACTTGACCAGGGTTTGTCCGCGCCTTATAAACTCTTGTTTTTTAACAAAAAAAAGGGCCATTAAAACTTCTGAATTTTGCTATCATCCCCTTACAAACTCAAGCCCGTCATTTCAACTCAAGAACCTCTATAAGTCCACATCCACTCTCTATTTTAGTCCACTTTTAGCTACCGATAGTCTTTCACATTAACCTTTTCTGAGAATTCTGCTGTTTATGGGTTTGCCAATTCGTTGTTTTCCGAAAAGAGTTCTTTTTAGGAATTCCCACTTGTACCTCACCACACTTTTTGCTGTTGGTGCAGTCCCATGGCTAGGAAAGGGTTGGAGAAATGTAGATATATATAGGGTTTCCCAAGAGAAACAATGCAGCACCATTATGACACATGTTTTTCAAGCAAGTGTAGGTAGGGCTTTTCTCTTTGATAAGAAGCGCTTATCTCCTTTTTTAATTATGGATTTATTTCTAATAAGGTTCTCAAAATTGTCCATTTTTTGTGTTATGTTCTTTCAAACAAAAGAAAGAAAAAAAATGTAAAAATCATTTACTGGAATTAATTTTAATAATGTTGATGTTAAGCGCTAGCAAGTAAGCGATACAGAAAACACTACAATAGTTGAAATTATGAAACCTCGATAAGTTGACTCCCGCTTAACTCGACATCTTGTCGTGGTTCCTTTGGGTGTCGAGTTACTGAGATTCCACTGTATATATATATATATAAATATATATATATTAATTTATATTTATATATATGTGTATTTATAAATATATACATGTGAATTTCTACAAGTTTAAAATTGTTTACACAAATATTTTTTCCAGGTTATATGGTGATGCCAAGAGCTACCGAGATGTCCTTTTCGAAGCCTTAAAAAAAGTGCATGACTGGCATGAAACATTTGTTGACCTTATTCTAACTTATGAGCGTGAAGAAGGTTTGTTAATCTTTTTCTAGTTTTGAAAATACAAAGTTGACTATGAAAATGCTTATTTACATAGGTTGAATGTTTTGCTAGTATTTTATGGTTGCTTCAAAATTAAAATACTTTTTATAATGTAAAGTATATTTGCTGTTTAGGCACGCTAGAAACATTTGAAGAAGCCTTATCAAAGTGTGAAAATCGTATGCAGGACATAAATGAAAAAAGATTGAAGGTATGTTAGCATCGTTTTTGTTATGTTTTATGTTTGATAAGTTATAATTCCATTAATTCATTTACAAAATGTGATGTTTACTCAAAGTAGTTAGGAAATCTTAATTATGAATTATTTTAAAACTATTGGATGTAAAAAATAAATAAGAAACATGAAAGAGATAGTGTAGTGTTTAAAGAGAAAAACTAAAAAAGTAAAAATTGTTAAAAGCAAAAATAGTAGAAAAAAAATATATGAACATAGATTTTACTTTTCACCGGATGCTGTATAAAATATATGGGTGAAGAAATTTTAAAATATAGGAACCAATTAAGTTAAATCTGTGATAAGTTAACAGAACAAATGAAAAATCTTTGCTTTGTTATACTTTCATTTTGTTAAAAACAAGTAATTACTTTCCACCTGCTATTAATTAAAAATAGCAAATTCGTAAACTAGTTTTAATGGTGAGTCGAGGATTTAATTTATTTATCTTTGTTGAGAGCTTAAATGTTTTTCAATCCAGAAATTATTTTTGTTGAGATGGATACTCATGCTTTATTAAGATTTTCTTTGTTTTAAAATGAATTTTTAAAAATTATATTTTTGACCAATGAATATAGTGCATGTTTTCTTTTCAAATTATAGAATCTTTCTGTTCTTGCCTTTTAGTAAATATAAATTATTCCTTGACTAATGGTGGCTGTTTTCTAATCGCAAAAAATGTGAATTTTTATGCCTGTAAACAAAAAAAAATATCATTTAAAAGATAAAAGTTTGTTAAATATTACTGATGTAAAATTCTGTTTGTGATAATTTTTTTTTTGGTTTATGAATTCAATTTTGGTTGTAAATTTTTATAAACAAAATTTTTATGGCATCATAATTCAAAGAAACCTTATTAATTATTAATTTTTAAATCTTCTTTTTTTAAACATAGAAACTAGAGCAAGAAGCTAATGACATGAAGGATAGACACAGTAAAGACCGGAAAGTAAACAGGCATTATGCACAGAAAGTAAGTTTTTGAGCCTTAAATAAGTATGAACGAAACCTGAAATATAAATGTTTTATAGGAAAGGGGGGGGGGGTATTTTGACATGAGCAACTGTATCGTATCTTTTTTTTTCTGGTTGGTAATTTTTTATTTACTTTTTTTTTTGTTTGTTTATTATGAAATTTAGTAATTGATAAGTTATTGGTACAGTCGACCCTGCTGAAATGGAATCTCAACTGTTCCAACGCGTATTCAATTAAACAGGATATTCAATATTTTACAGGTCTCTTATTTATTATTAGTTCTATAAATGGTAAATTATTCATCATTACTTAAATATTGACTAGCATTTCACCTAACTTAAAACTTTAAATTTCCATTTTTTTTTCTACGTTAATTACTTCCAAAACTGTTAACAGTTAGCCCCTCTTTTGTGCTTTGTTACAACTGACCTTCCACTTTTAAGGGGTGAACTAAAATTTCTTTGCAAGGAAGAGAAAAAAAAAAAGACTTGAAATAAAGTAATTTGCGCATGAAACTTCGAATATTATGCTATTAAGTGGGTATCAAAGAAAAAAAAATTCCTTATAAGGGAGAAATTTAACATAATTGCTGTAGGAATTTTTAGTTCCATAGATTTTTATTCCTATAACATATTTGATTATTCGTTACCCAATTAACTGGTGACGACTATAGTTATTTTTTTTTTTTTTTGTGAAAATACTCGCAAAACATTGAAAAACCTTATAATTTACTTTTCTAGCAAATTGGTATTTATTCAATTTTAAGGACATAGATAGCTTTAAAAGAGCTACAATCTACGCTAGAGATTAATAAATCGACTGGGATTAGCCTTGCACGGCCTAGACACAGCCTGTTGCTGGTCGTCATTTTTGCACTTGTATAACTTATACAGTCGACGCTCGATATAACGACCGTCTCTGTCCTGCAGAAAACGGTCTTTATAACGAGTGGTCGCTGTAAGAGGTAGAACATAGAGTATATTGGGATACAGTTGGGGGTTTCTCACCGGTCGTTATATTGGGATGGTCTTTATAACGTGTGGTCGTTATAACGAGCGTCCACTGTACTTTTAATAGGTTTTTCTATCTTTCAACTTTGTACTTCCTTAATCCAAATTAGAGATGAGCCGGGCTCGGCCCGAGCCCGAGACAAGCTCAGGCCCTTTAACTTCAAACAGCATTCAGGCTCGGGCGGGCTCGATCTCATATTAAGATAGTCCGTCTTTATACAAATATAACGTTCACTGAATAAAATATTGGGGTACTTAAAGAGCGTGAGAACAGTTTTTCTTAATGGCAGAATTGCTTTGTTCAGGAAGAGTTTCAGAGAAATGACATCTATCACCTTATCTCCCACTCCCATACATCGTTTCTCAGCTTCCGCACATCGGAAACAGGGGCGGACTTTCTCCCCCATGAGGGCGCTAACCCAAACCTCCAAAGGGCGCACTTCAAAATAGCACCCTTAACCCCCCCCCCCCACACACACATTTTCTGCGGCAATTATCCGCAAGGGTCTCTTCTCTTTTTTTGCAGCAAAATTAAGTTGGTATAATATATGTTTATGTTACAGAAGAGTGCTTTGTGGCACTACTATTCCTTTATAGATTGTATGTGCTTCAGAACTTACAACACAAATGTGTAATCCTGTTCCTATCTTCATTGTTTGTAAAACTTTTTATACACAATACGATTAATTTTAAGCAAAACACAATTTTTATCTTCTTTTTATCTCTTATTTTTAGCCTTTTCTTGTTATCCGCGATACCCGTGCCACCCAATTGCGCGGATAATTGGGAGTATACCGTATTTAAATTATAAGGTAAACCTGCATAATAAATGGGTGTGAATATTTGGGTGTGGGTGAGTATACTTTTTATACAAATCCACAGTTTGAGCCGGATATTTACCAAATTTCGTACTAAAGTCCTTAGCTGCTCAGAAATTCACATTGAAGATTTTCGAAACATCGGAACTAGAAAAAAAAAAAAAAAAAAAAAAAAAAAAATCCAAAGAGGTCTAATTTAAATTTTGAGTCATACTGCCTGGTTAGCCAGTTTCGTAGGATTATATTGGGGAAATAACAGCAATAAGTTTCCGTCGGATCTTTACCAAATTTGTGACAAAGTGTTTTCAATACTCAGAAACTTCATATGGAGGGGGAGATAGGTGTGTTTAACTCATTAATGCCTAGCGTCCTTTTTAGGGACGGTCCAAAAAGTGTCTGAATTGACCAAAAATGAACATTTCAACCAAGTAATAGTGTTCAGTTATTACTTTGGTATTATTTCAATTCATTATTAACAGATTGCAGCACATAACCATTGTAAAGTGTGTTCTGTAGCCGTGTAACCAGTCTCCAAAATATCTTTGAAAAAAAAAAGTTAGGCATTAATGGGTTAAAAAAATCCGATAAGGTCTCAATTTAAATTTTGAAATAGCTATTCCTTCACTTTGGCGTGAAATTCTACACAATTTTTTTTTATTTGAGCTTGATTGGTGAACATGCGTCTTTTGGCAAAACTTTTATTTTCAGGATAGACCGTGCAATGCCTAAGAAAACAGATAGTAAAAAAAAATGACGATGTTTATTCCTCTCATTTCTCAACGAAAGTTATATTTTTACGAGCGTGTTACATTCTGAAATGTTTTACGGCCATTTTTTACTTACTCTCATGCAGGGTCTCCAATAAAGCGTAAATAATAATAAAAATCTAGATAAAATCATCTTTATTAAATTGATTTAAGGCTAAAAAGATGAAATATTTTAAAATAATACACCAATAAATAAAACTTTCTGTTCACAGTAATACATCTCGCACTATTTTAAACGCGTTTATTTTCATTAAAAAATTAAAGTTACTTCTTTAGCTACATTTTCTTTTTCCTCTGGTGCTTAGCAAAAATTGCATTACTTATTTGTGATTTCTGTCTCAAACGCTTTTAAAAATTCTGGATTCTGTATTCTTAAACAAATTAAGAATCTGACCTAACTGCTATGAGTTAAACCCTCCAAAACCATTGCTAGTACTTTTCAAACTTATCTCTCATTAGTCAGATAAGTCATGTGAATTCGGAAGTTTGAAAAAAAAAATAATAATTTTCATAATTTGCGAGCCCTCCTCATTGTGTTAAAACCGATCTTGTAAAACAATAAAAAATCGTTATGATGCACACCATGGAACACGTATATGGGCTCTGTAAACTGGTAATTGGCTGTCCGGACTGATTATTTTAAAAATAATAAAGTGTAATAAAGGAATTATCGCTCTTAATACAAGTAAAGCATTAATACTTTGTGGCCCAATTGTATTTGTAGTGATAACAATTTAATTTTTTTTCTAGAAATTATCTAAGCGCCAAAAACACGGTCCCCTGGCTGTCCCAATCCCATAGCCTAACTGTTAAAGATGGTATTTCAAAAAACCTATTAACACTACATAAATTTGGCAATTAATATCTAAAAATAGAATAATGAAGCTATATTTTTCTTATGAAATAATGTATAATTATGTATTTCTAAAACTTAAAATTGTCATGTAAATTCTGTCCGGAGTTTTTTCAAACAGTCCCCTGCAACAAATTCAAAGCTGTAATACGAAAAATCTATAAGTTTTGCAAATTCTTTTTTGCATGAAGTTTAAAGTAATCACTGTGAATTTGCCAAAATCGCCGAGAACGGTGCGTTGAAACGCTACTTTGCTTAGTTTGAGAGCCACATTTGTGATGAAAGTATGCATCAGGGTCGTTGCGAAAAGTCCTCTGGGAAGTGATTTTATTAATGTCAATTAATGAAATTATAAAACATATTAGTTATGTCCACGATTTGTGCCTAAATTTATAGGTAGTCTCGTAACTAATTATGTTCCAATAGTTTTGCAGATATTACGCAACAAAGAGCAAAAACGCAGTCCCCTACCTAGTTATACTAGGCGGTGGACTTATCCCCTATCATGATTTATCAGAAAAACTTCAATTGGCCCTCTTTCAAACCAAAGTAATAGATTCATTTTCTGAGCAATAGTATTATAACTATACGAACATTTCAAAAAAACCGTGCCTGGACAGATTTCGTGTAAAAAATGACGAGTTTACAGGGAATCGACCACATAGATTTAAATAAAATACAATTTTGACCATTATTCACAAATAAATGGGCTTTATAACAGAGCTTCATCCTGCACTAAATGGTTACATACTGTCTAAAAAATTTTCGCGAGACCTCCGTCGAATCTACGCACGCGCCAATTCTCTTCTGACTCTCTCGAAATAGAGGGGAAATGCAACGAGGAAGTAGCAAGCGAACAAAAGCTGAAGGCATCGGGAAGTGTGCATCCTAAATATATCTTCCCTTTTTCAAATAGAAGCGTTCGTGACTGCCAGGCGCACAATATGCGAACAGACAGTATTAGCTGTTGTGCTTAAGATACAGAAATTGTTTTTTTCTAGCTATTGTTTACCTTCGAAAAGTTGTGCGATTTATAAAGAATTATGGTGCGGATATATAGATTCAGCGGTTTAAGGGTATTATCTGCTGTATTTTTACTTACTTACTGCTGTTTTCATGATCTGCTTACTATTAAAATGCTCATGAAAATAGGAAGGAGCCAGTCAATCAACTAACACAATATTCAGTAAATCCTTATTTGATTTTATTTTAGGCAAAACTAAACATTTTTGTCGGTAGTACACGTTTTTCAGTGCAATACAATATACAATTCAATTGCTTACTCATGCAGCTTTCTGACATCATAAAAATACCTGTCTGAAGAATCTTTTGACAACAGATTTCTCTTACCAGCATCACCACACATGAATTCGTAACCTCAGTCAAGGTAGATTGACACTTTGACTTGACACACACACACAAAAGAGAGGAAAACGCACAAAAACAAGAGCGCTCAGTTTGGTTTAAGACCATACTACATATCCCTTTTGAGGTGCTATGAATTCAAAGTTTATTTTTTACGCTATTCATTTCAACCTTGTTCTGAAACTTTTATTAAGTATTTCTTGCGCTTCGAGTAAAAAAAAAAAAAAAAAAAAAAAAAAAACAAAGGAGCACAGGTTTGAAGGAGCAAAGACGCATAGCCCAGAGGAAGATGTTTTATTTTTGGTTAAAGGTCCTCCGTTCAGACTACCTATCACCTCTGGGGGCGGGTGGGGGGCAATGAATTAAAGTGAATTATAGCACATTATTAATTATAATCTCCTGCAGCAAACTTTTATAGACTTTCATTCGCTTCAAATTAAAAGAAGGGGGGGGGGAGGACACCCAAGTCAATTAGATTCGAGGGTGCAATAATACATAGGCCGTGGGGCGCTCACTTTCGATTAAGACCTCCTCCTCCTCCGACTGGACTGCCTTGTTTCATACCCTCCGAAAGTAAGGCGGAAAAAAACGAAGGCGCACAGGTTCGAGGGCGCAAGGGCGTACAACCTGGAAGGCGCTGTCCTTTTTTTGGCAAAGATGCCCCTTTCCGACAACTTATCATGTCTGTGATGCAATAAATAAAAGTTAAGTATAAAAGGTACGTTATTGAGTATAAACATTTTCTTCAATCTTTTAGATTGCTTTCAGTGCTTCGAACCTAAAGATTAAAAAAAAAGGGGGGGGGGGCTTTGTTCACGGCGCAAGGACGCACAGCCCGGAGGGCGCTAACTTTGGATGGGATCCCCCTCAAAGATCACCTATCACTTCTGGGGTACAATAAGAACCGCCTTCTGATAACGCTTATTGACTACTTTTTACATGTTCCAAACGGAAAAAAAGTAAAAAATAAGTAATTTACTAAAGTTGAAGGCGCACTGGCAGTATGAGTGGGGGGAGGGGGTTACTGTTCAAACTGTTAAGGGTTGCTTTCAAACCTTTAAAATTAAAAAAAAAATGAAAAAAACGAAGGCGCACACGTTTTGAGGGCGCAAGGGCGCACAGGCCAGAGGGCGCACCTGCCCGCGGGCAGGTGGCCTCTACGGCCAGTCCGCCTCTGATCGGAAAGCGAGTGATCTGCTGAGCTGGGATGTAAATGCTCCGTAGAAAGTGGTAGAAAGTGGGGACAAATGACGCAAACCCCCGTGGTGCTGTGATGTGAAAAACATTTTTTTTTTGAAATATTTAAAAATGTTTCAATTGATAATTGCTGCACATGAAAAATTAAAATAATAATAATAATAATTCAAAAAGATAGCACCCACTTATAATATACTTTTGCGATTGCTATTACGATATACCATGTGGCAGTGCATCCCAAGAGGAAATTAAAAATATATATTGATGTTTGATACAATCGGGCTCGGGCCGGGTCAGGCTCAAAACAAGACAATATCACTCGGACGGGCTCGGATGAAAAATTCTCGGTCTCGCGCCTTCAAAAGTGAGCCCAAACTCATCTCTAATCCAAATGTAGTGGGATAATGCTTCAAAGTAAAACAGGGACGGAAGGGCAATAAGAGGATCGTCCCTCCTTTGGGATTCTCTTCGCCAGTAATTTTTCAACACTGAAGTTTTAAAAATGTAATATGTAATTTAATACAAGTTTAATGAAGTTGGAGGTAGAAGATTCAGGGCGCTTCCCCGTAAATGTTTCGGAATTGAGGTCCAAATCCTTTGTGATTGATATTTGTAAACCAGCACGCAAAGTAAAAAGTAAGAAAAATCAATTGCCCCACCATTGAAAAATTGCTGAAAATCCGCTTTTGAAATGAAACATGTTTTTAAGTTTTTGTTAATTTGTAGCGTTTTAACTCTTTTATAGCTTAGGTATAGATGTGATTTTTGTTTGCAGGCTTCTAGAAATGACAGCCCTGGAAAGTTGGATTCGAATATATCTGTTCAAATGGATGCTGAAGGCTTTAAAATTCCACCCGTTCCTGATAAAGTTTTTCATTCGCCAGAAAACAAAAATGAAACTAATAGCAGCATAGAAGCAGAGAAAAGAAAAAGAGTTTCCGATGAAGAGGATGCACCTAAAACTAAAAGGAAAAAAGGTATATTTATTGATTGTAGATATCTTGCACTTTATGTCATGTGAAGTACTCTTGTTTTCTTTGGTAGAAATATGAAGGACTTTCTGTACTTTTCTTTTAAGCATATAATGGTACTACTTTAAGCATAGACTGAATTTGAGAATCAAATTTTAACGGGATTGATACCAATTTTTGCTTATCACCATTTTCTAAATGCAGTCGAACCTCATCAAAACAAAATCAACATCAATTCATCTTAATCGTAGTTTGTCTCAACAACGTTAGCAACAAATATCAAGACGGGGATCATAAGTGTGGTTCGATCGTAAAGTTGTATTATTATTTTTCTTTGTTGTATAGTTTTTTTTGAAAAAAAAAGTTCCTGTTTGCAAGTTTTTAGAAACCAAATGAATAAAGAGAAGTTTTTTTTCTTGAAAAAGTATAAATAACGTTAATAACTAAGGAAAATAAAATTTGAAAAACATCCTAAGTTCGCCTTTTTTCCCCATATAAGTTTTTAATGGTTCGCGTGTCGAAAAAAGTAAGAATAAGGGTAAAAATCATAGTAATAATAATGAAAAGCAGGTCACCGTTTTTTTCAAAAGCTGTTGCCGGTCTGTTGGTGAAAAAAGGTTGAGAAACCCTGGTTCAGACAATCTAGGTGTGGCAACAGAAAAAAACATTTTAATTGAAATTTGAATACTTGCTTTAAGGAAAGGTAAGCTGTCGTATTGTAAACTGCCTCAACAAACGTTGAATATTGTTATTAGATAGTCAAAGGCAAAGTACATTTGTATGGTTGGGAATTTTGGCCTGTTGCAAATAAATATTCATTTGTTACTTATATGATGTCTTTTTGCATTACTGTGGAGTTAAATGCAATTCATAACATTTTCCATATGATATCATGGAATATCTCAGTATGTTGTCAGAAAATCAAAATATATGCCTAATTTCTACTTTGGTAACAGCTTAAAAATTTTACTTTAAATGCTTTTCACTTTTGTTTCAATTACATACTGTCAATAGGCTTTTACTTGATATTTTATTGGCACAAAGCAAGTGTAACAATTAAATTTTGAGACATCAAAGGCTGGAAGTTTTATATTTTGTCTGAATTCCTTTTTCTAAGAACTGTTTACTTTTTCATGCGTTTTTCTTTCACTGAAATGTCTAGCAGCTTCATGAAGAAAATATTTTGTTTTTCTTAAAGTATTTACTTTTCTCTTTTCAGAGGAAAGGGACACATCTGACAGTCATGGTGTTTCTGTTCAACATGATCCATCCAAAGACAACAGAACTGTTTTTCTTAGTAATTTATCTTATCAAATTGATGATGAAAAAATTAGAGACTGCTTTTCAAAAGTATTTGAATTTAGTTTTCTTAGTATTTTTAAAAATTTATACTTCTTTTTTAAAAGTAATTTACATTAAAAAAGTCATATTTTATGCCTGTTGCTTAGAAGTTTATTTTGAAATAAGAATTGAAGTGTATGACTAAACAATGGGAGTTGCACCATTGGACGAAACAGGGCGAATCTGGTTGTTTGGCCACATACTTCAATTACTTTTTCACTTGTATTAAATTGCATGTAAATTGTTTCTTGGGGGAAGGAGGTTGAGAAAAATTAATTTTTGTCTGAGAAATAAACGTATTTTTTAGATATTGACTTTGAATTTTCTAAGGTTAAGCTTATTTGTTGTTCAAAATAATTCCTTAAGTTATATAAATCCCACAGTTTTAGAAAAGAAATGATTTTGATTTATTCTGTTTGAGGTGTGTAAAACTCTTATAAAATTAATTCATTATTATTATTATTATTATTTATTTTTTTTTGGTAAAAATCTCATTTGGCCATTGATATTATTCTAGATAACATCGCAAAGCTGTCATACCTCTTTTACGTTCTAAAATTAAATGAAATTCAGGAAGCAGAGCTCTCTCATTTTTCGATTGCAAGTCTTATGAAAATATAGAAGTGCATGTTTTTTTTTTTCTTTTCCTTTCTGTAATAAATTAGTTTTCAATCATTTTATTACTATTACAAATTTATGATTTTTTTCCCCATGTTTTAAATGCTTTTTAAAAGTAGTTTAATGCAGTAAATTGCTTTTTAGGTTGGAGAATTAGAGGAAGTACGACTAGTGAAAGATTACAAAGGTCGATCAAAAGGATTCTGTTATGTAGTCTTCAAATCTGAAGTAAGTGTAAATTGGGAAAATATGTACCCCCCCCCCCTCCTTATGTTATGATTGCTCCTGATGGCCCAATCGGTAAGGCGTCAGACTTGTGACCGATGGGTCCCGGGTTCAATCCTAGATACACCGTCATCACTAATGGTGGCTGGACGACATTAACCAAGAGTCGTTCACAAAGTCCTCCAAGTGAATTGATACCTCTGGGGGTACTGAACTAGGGGTTTGTTCGGCCGTTGGTCTGAATCAAAAGAACAGAGCGCTCTTCAGGGCCCCATCCCGGTTAAACCACGAGTTGGGTAGCTACGGTAGACCCTGGAGTGTGAAGTGTATGTTATGATTTATTCTATTCTGCGTAATGCACAATAGTAGTGCAATTTGAAATAGTTTCTCTATTACCATCCTCAGTCTTTCAAAAAAAAAAAAAGTATATTTGGAACTTCGTGACTGTGTATGGTGTCTACTGATACTGGGTACGTCCGTCACTTAGGGGATCAGGGGTGGGGTCAATCAACCCCATCCCCAGCTTTGGGAAAGTAATCTATTTACATGCAAGTGGGAGTGGTTTTTGCTGTTTTTTGTTATAATTTATATTGAGTATATGCCCTTTGCCCCTCCTTCCCAGGAAGCATTAGAAATGACAGCCCTGATACTAGAAATCCTTGAAATGTTAGACATGTGCTGAAACTTTTTCTTTACATACTAAAATAATTATGGAACTCTTGTTGAATTTTTTTTTTTTTTTGTCTTGTGCCAGCCAGGCTGGCAATTTGGGGTGCGCTGCTTCACTTTTCCAACTGTACCGTAATTTGGGGTGAAGTCCGACTTCCACAATACACGCATGCCATAGGTACCCGTTTATAGGGTAGGCAACCTTTCACACAACAACACATTCACACAGAGAAAGGACAAGGACAGAAGAGAGAAAGCACATCCATGCCCAAGCCGGGACTCGAACCCGGGGCCACTCCATCCGTGGCAGACTGCTCTGACCACTAGACAAGGTGGCCGGCTCTTGTTGAAATGTTGGCAATATAGAGAAAGTGTATGAGAATATCGACTGTGGTCAGTTTAGAAAGTTCCAATATGCAATCAATTTTATTTTCTGACAATTCCAGTGTGTTTTCTTATTCAGTTAAAGATGGGCCCTATCTTCTATTATTTAGGTTTTTAGTTATTATCATACCTTACTCCTTCCAGTCATTATTTAAAAATAGAACATATTTAAGTTTTAAATATGGTAGCTCTCTGACTGCTCAATTTGTGGACTGATATCATTTCAAAAATTGCGTATTTTAAGAAAAAGGCGGCAAAAAATGAAGTTTGCGCAGTAGTACTACGTGCTTTCAAATACCACAATTTAGTAGACAATTAATGACAACTAATAGCCAAAACATAAATTAAATGTCTAATACTGTATATCATTTATTTTAATGGTTTATCTAAACCTGACCGTAACCTGCATCAGAAAACCCCTCATTTTATATAAAATTTGATCTTTAATATCCATGTTGATCTATACTTTAATTAATCACTTTTTCCAGTTAATAATGATTTTAGAAGAAAGTTCATTGTTATTTTGTAACTTAAGCTTATATAGTGTTTGCAATAAATATTAACAAAGAGTTTATAAATATTCTTGTTTGCTCTTTTCTAAAATTAAACTAAAAGTAATTATGATCTGAATATATGTCTCCTGAAATAAGCAAAAATATAACTTAAAAAGGGAAAATAAGTGTTTTAAAATACACTTCCCCACTCTGATGTGATGATCCCCACCTAATACAATCAACATATGCAACAGATTCTTATAATGTATGCATTTACACCAATCGTACAAAAGAAAGTTTTGACACAAAGGGACAATTTAGTTAAATATTTTTCCATGACACCTTTCCCTAAATGAAAGAATGTCTGATCTTAGCAGACAAAATTAAGTACAACTTGTGCGCTTGCATTGTGCAGCTTTTTTTTATAATGTAAATTTGCAACAAAATATAATAAATTCCCGATTATCCGCAGTTGTTTCACAGTTTTGTTTTCTTTTTTTATGATGATGATTAGATGATGATTAACTGATCGCATAAAAATGCGAATGCATTATTGGTCATTTTTAGCTTTTAAAGACATTTTTTACATTCAATGTTATCCTTTTTAGCTTTTATGTATGTATGAGTTGTGTTATAGACTTTTTTTATATATTTCGTACACAAGGATAGTTTTTTACCTATATTTTGGATTATCTGCGGGATTTGTTTATCCTCGGTTACTGTTCCACCCTATTCCGCAGATAACTAGGTGTTTACTAATTGCAAAGAGTTTAATAATTAATCGGTCTCTAATACTAATTTTGTGTTATTGCAAAATTTTACATAGTTCCAGTAATTACCAACTGAACCCGCCTACATAGAAAAGCAAAATTTCTGTTTGTTAATTTTAAAAAAAGGAATGGGATCAAAGCCTGAAACAATTTAAGAGTGGCTTTCTACATACTATTTTTGATGCTTTGAACTTAAATATTTACAAGTTAATTTATTTTCATTACTTATTCATTTAGGAAAATGCTAAGAAAGCTTTAACAAAAGATCGTGAAATGTTAGATGGCCGACCTGTATTAGTGTCTCCGTGTGAAGATAAAAAGAACAGAGTCTCTTCTCAATCAAAGTTTAAGGTACAATTTATGTGTTGTTTATTTCGGTAACATTTAATGTTTGTATCTTCAATTACTATTTCATAAAATGTGTTAATTTTTGTCATAAGTTGAAGTTTATATTTGCGATTCAAAATGACTTTTATGGGTGTAACCGAAAAGGATTACAATTGCTAGATACTGACAGCCTGACTATGAAATCCACAGACTGCAGTTTTGTCCTTGTTATGAGCTCATCAGTCTGGAATAGCCAGGGATGCCGGTCAGGGCTGCGACATCAATGACAAAACATCAATGTTTCAAAACATCGATGTTAGAAATTAAAACATTGATCAGGGGTCAATCTAGAACGAAATTAGGTCCGTTAAAGGACCCTTCACAAAATTCAGGCACTCAAAAAAGGACCTTTCACAAAATTTAATCATTCAAAAAAGGACCCTTCACAAAATTCAGGCACTCAAAAAAGGACCTTTCACAAAATTCAGTCATTCAAAAAAGGACCATTCACAAAATTCAGAAACTCAAAAAAGGATTCTTCACAAAATTCAGTCACTCAAAAATTGACCTTTCACAAAAATCCCACACTCAAAACTGACTTTTCACAGAAATCCGAGTTTCCAGAACGATAAGGAATATTTTTTGCCGTAACTATTTTTCACAAAATTAGGAATTAGTTTTCACAAAATTCTGAACTATTTTTCACAAAATTCCAAAAACAGGACCTTGGTCAAATATCCTGGATTGACCCCTGTTGATGGTATTGATATCAAAATTGAAAAAGAAAAAAAAAAAAAATCTAACGTGAAACAACAATGTTTAAAAATCATTGACAGACCGGAAATGATTGGTGGTGAATAAACACATTGCTTTCCAATAAGATTGATATTGCAACTACTGATTTACGATGAAACTTTTTTGCTGAAATATAAAACATTGACTAAAAAAAGTGAGAACAAATCAGCATGGCTTAAAAATATAGAGCGTAAAACATTGATAATAATCATGGAAAACTTTTTCCAATGAGATTAATTCTGCAACATCCAATGAATGCTACACATAAATGTTCTAATAAATATAATTTTCTAATTATTGCACATTTTTTATGCACCTTTTTTGATGAAAAATAAAAACATCAACATAGAAAAAAAACCATCGAACTCGAAACATCCATGGTAAAAACTTGGTCAATGTTTTAACAAAAACATCAATGTTTTCAAAAGATCAACATTGATGTCGCAGCAGACTGATGTTGCAGCACCAGTGCTGCTAGAGTAATATGCAGAGGGGTGTACCCTCATGTTAAACACAAAAATTTTTTTTACTACTGTTTTGTTTATTTTTTTCATGATCTTTTTTTAAAAATTGTTTTATTAAAAAACATTAACATTTTTCATAAGTGTTTTATTTATGTATTTTAAAAGCAAATTCTGAATCCATTTCCATCTTTGTTAAAATTATTTAATTTATAGGTTTTATTCCGCTGATCACATTGTTTTTGCTTGAAATGAATTTAATCTAACTTTTAAAATTCATAATGATTTTTAAAAAATACTAAAAAAAGTAATAAATTGATATTACTTTTGAAATCAATTTTATTTTTAAAAGCCCACTTGCAGTTCGTAGCCAAAGCTCATTTACATAAACATAAAGTATTTTGTAGTTTGTCTTTGTTTAATTAATTTTGCTTCATTTTTAAAAGCCAGTGGTGTGAGAATGCACCCTCATCCCAACCCTATCATTTACAGCAAATAATTCCCTTTTTATCATTCATGATATTCAGTGTTGTATTTAAAACTGTTTTTTAGTTTATGTGATGTCTTAATTTTATCTTTCAGTTTAGCCTAGGTTTAGAAAGGAATAAACTTTTTATAAAAAATCTCCCATTTTCAACAACAAAAGAAGACTTGGAAAATATGTTTAAAGAGGTAAATATTCTGGAATTTCCTTATTAAAGCTTAGAACGAATACTAAAAATTAGCTTCACATCGGCAGTAGGTCACAGAAGTAGAAGAACATTGCATTAAGCAGAAATTTTCAATATTAATTGCAGACATGTTTTTAAAAAATCATGAGCACTTCTAATCCTTTTTTTGTAAAATTGCAGAGAATTTAACTTTAAAAGTTCATCTGTTCAGAAATTAAAGTTAAGCTATGCTTTTACGTAATTGGTTGTATTTTATTCCTTTAAAATTCTCTCAGTTATTTAATTTATTAACGGTTTGAGCAGCCGTGACGTAAAATTCCACTTTTAGATTTATCTGGTGAATTTACTGTACTGAATTTTGGAAAAAAAAAGTAATGAAATTAGGAACTTAATTATTCAATTCAAGTTGATTTCAAGATGCTAACTTAATTATTTGGAGAGAGAAAAAAAATGTGTTCAGGGGTTCCTACGATGGGAGACATGGCACTTAAAGGGCTTTAAACATGGAACACAGAATTTTTCCTTTTGGTTACCTTTTTTAGATTTTTTTTTTCTCTTTGCAGTGGTGAATGATCTGACTCGGAAGTTACTAATCAATTTTTAAAATTTTTGGCTAATCATTTGTCTAGCCTCATTTCTGTAGAGCGTTAATTCAAACACATAGAAATTAAAAACTTACAAAAAATTTTTTTTTTTTTTTTTGGTATTTATTTATTTATTTTTAGTGACTGAATTTGGGATTTGGCAGGGAATAAATGTAACACATCACAAAATAAATTAAATTTAAAAAAAAAAAAACATACATCCACACAATACTGAGGCAGAGAAAGGCCTTCTAAGCTCTTATTGGATTTTTTTGAATACATAAGCTCACATCTTTTGCATTGCATAGAGAGCTTCCCTTAACCCCGAAACACATGTATGCAATAGTTTTGCTGTTTTTTCCCCTCTATTAGTGTTCATTCGTCAATTTATTATTGCTGGTGTGAAATTACTTGCTATTAAACATTATTGTCTGCTTTTAAAAAAAAAAAATAGTATGGCGATTTTTGACCATATTCTGATGGGGATTTGTTTTAGTAGTTATCCTTATTTGAACAGACATTTTAAGGAACTGTTATCATTATTTTATTAGGAATTTTTGAGCATTGTTGACCTTATTTAGGAGCAGGTTCTGAATCTAATTGAGATTTTTATTGACTGTCGACTAAAATTTCTTTAGTTACTAAGGAGAGAGTGTTGAAATTATACCTTACCTCTTTTTCTCAGCCAGCAAAGGACATTATTCGAGGTACCCTATGTAATGTCTAATTACGCCATCAGTTATGTCCATATCTTTATTGAGGCAATAAAGCAATAGTAATGTATAACTTGATTCACGTAGCAAAAGTAGTTGGAATAGATAAAGTTAATTTTTATTTACGTGTCCATTACAATCTAAGATAGAGGAGATCCTTTTAAATTAAATTGCTTGTAAAATATTACTGATTTTTTATAATGACCAATGAAGTAGGCAAAATTGTTGTTTAAAATCATTACATCTCTTCATAATTCATCATTACATAATTTTTGTAAAATGTGAAATATTTTAGCTTTAAGTAAAAAATTTGTTTTCAAGAAAATTATAAAATGTGTCTGTGCTTATTTCGGAGAAATCCCTTAATTTTTTCTTCATCTTTATTGGTGCACTTTCAAACCTTGCAATAACATAAGGTTTTAATATCAATGTTGTCATAATGATATGTTGTAATAACATATTATATTATTTTATAAAAATACTGTCGTCCCCGCTTAATTGGGTAACGGATAAACGAATACCCCACTTATACGAATAAAACATCCTCGAACTGTCTCATAGACGCAATGCTAAAGATCCCCGCTTAATCGAATAATATTTCTTGGAACCGACAATATTCATTTTAGCAGGGCCGACAGTATAACATTGACAAGGCATCAAAAAAGCATTTTTTCAGTTCTAATACACCTGGGGAAAATGTTGAAAAATTTTGTTGACATTTAATTCAATTTTTAGTGTATAATTTTTTTTTTCTCTCCTGAAGTTGATTAAACTCGTAAAAGGAACTGAAAAAATTATAATATATGCTTGAAATCAGCCAAGATTTATAAAATTTGGAAACTAGATTTATATTTCTTTTTCAGTATGGTTCCTTAAAAGAAGTGAGATTAGTTACTTATAGAAATGGACATTCCAAAGGTCTGGCATATGTTGAATATCAAGATGCGGTTAGTGGCCATTAATTATTACTCTTTTGTATATTAATGATGTTTTATTAAAGCATTCACCACAATTAAAATATAGTGCTTAGCTTCCTACGTTGCTTATTTAGATTATAGTTTTATGATATGTAAATGATTGTATTGATTTGCAGAAAAAAAACAAGGAAATTTCTTGCACTTGTTTAATGTCTTTGTCTTCGCAGTTGTTGCTGTCAGATTTAGCTCTAATTTATCAGAAGCCTGAAAAGTTCTATGACCCCTCGTTATATTGCACTTGTCGGGAAACAACAAAAAAAGCAAAGATATGTCCGAAAGCATAATATAACTGAAGTAGTAAAAATTAACAGTTTAATTAATGTAAAAACTAATGGCACGTGCGTTAAAAAAAGTATTGGTTTATCATCATAGTAGGAAAAATTCTCTGAATAGAAACAAAAGAAATTAGTGACTTCAATTTTCCTTTAAAAATAATAATAATAGTTTTAATTACTTTGAGTGTTTTATGGTGTAACATTATGGTGGACATAAACTTTGTCAAATTAAGTGCATTCAAAATATGCCAATTCTGTTTATTGGTTTAAAAAAGAAATTTTTCTGAGAAATACCTTTTTTTTCTGTGATATCAAGTGTAATGAAAAATTTATTTTGTAAATAATTTTCAGGAGATAAAGAAAACGCATGATATATTTGAATGAGCAATATAGTGAGATGCTACTGCATTTTTCAAGAAATAGCTTCTGAATGTAAATTTGTTTTTGTGTATGTTTTATGTGTTATTTAATAAGAGAGAGTGAGGTGCATTGATTATCCAATATGTTTTAACCCATTAATGCCTGACATTTTTTTTTCAAAGATATTTTGTATACTGGTTATGCGGCTACAGAACACACTTTACAATGGTTATGTGCTGCAATCTTTTAATAATGATTTGAAACAATACCAAAGAAAAATTGAATGCTATTATTTGGTTAAAATTTTAATTTTTGGTCAATTCAAACACTTTTTAGATCGTCCCTAAAGCGGGACGCTAGGCATTAATGGGTTAATGTAATGAATGACTTAAAAAGTAAGGTTTTTTTTAATACAATAAATAGTAAAAACGTTTAAGCATAAGATAAATTAAAACACTTGTCTGCAGCATTCCTGTGCATTTTTGCTTTTTAATATTATTTTAATTTCTTTTAGTTTTGTGCACAAAGGTATTCATTTATCTATTGAGTTTATAGATGTTTTTCAATATTGTTTCAGGCATCAGCATCCAATGCAGTAGTCAAAATGGATGGCACTCAGATAATGGATCACATCATATCTGTGGCTATTAGCAATCCTCCACCCAGGAAACCCAAAAAAGAATTCTCCAATGTTTCAATTTCAGATTCCCTCGGTGGTGGCTCATCTGTCAAAGGACCGTAAGTACACAAGCAAAATTTATCACTCAGAACTGTCAAAATTTGACAACAAATTTAAAATATGGTTGCTCTTAATTTTTTATAAATCCTCCCTCCCCCTCCATTTATTTATTGATTTAAAAATTACTGCACACTACTGTCCAACCTGGAAAGGCATGCTTGGCAGTCATGAACGCCTCCATTTGAAAAAGGGGTGCTGGATTAGGAGATGCACTTGCCAGTGCTTTTAGTTTTTACTTCCTGGTTAAATGTTACTTTGCATTTTCTCCCTGCTTTGGGAAAATCAGAAGAGACCTCATGCAAAAAGTGCAAATATATTCATTAAAAGGAGTTTAAACTCAGCAAACATCTGTTTTTGGGGCTATAAAATGCAAGCCCCATCATCATTGCATAAAAATACAAAGAAAAAGGCATGTGAACCTGTCTTTTTCTTTGTATTTTTATGCACTGATAATGGGGCTTGCATTTTATAGCCCTGAAACAGCTGTTTGCTGAGTTTTAAACTCTTTTTAATGTATCTATTTGTACTTTTTAAAACGTTGTCGATTTTTACTCATTTCATAGTACAAAGTTTTCTACTGTTGTTTTACAATTAATAATAGTGTGTTGATCATTACTTTCAACCCTTTTTACATTTCATATTCTGTTGTACAGGGGTTGCATACTTACCACTTCTCTCAAAAATTTCAATCCCTATCAAATGCATCAGTCTGTTGCTTAGAATTGCTATTGATAAAGGTGCCAAGATCAGGATTGCCATGCCACCCGGAAACCTGAAAAAAAAAAAAAAAAGGAAAATACAGGGAGTTTAAAACATAAAATCCAGGAATTTATTGAAATTTCCTTAAAAACCTGGAAAATACTGGAAAAATAATACTGGAAATTTTACTTTTTTAAAAGAATTTTTATTATTGAAGTTACTAAAATAAATACCTAAATATATAAATATTTTTAATATTATAATAGTAGCAAGAAAAAAAATTTAAATAAAAAATATTAATTTCACTCTAAAGATTTTTTTTTTCACTAAATAGTAGAATCTGTATCATCAAGACAAAAATTATTTAATGTTTCATTCCACATGCATATTGAATTTTGTGCCAATTTTATTTACAGAGCATGAAATTAGGCATCAGTATTTCTTGTTCTGCTTAGCTTACGCAATTCTTTATGTTTCAAGGTCCAAGTAACAAGTTATTAAAACAAGTTTTTTCTTAATAAAAAGTTAATATAAATACTCTTTCATCATCATACTATTATTTCAGTTAATGAATCTTTACTTCCCCTTATTTCTCTTTCTTTATTTATTTATTATTATTATTATTACTTTTTGTGGTTGTCAGGATATTAGTAACTAGCTGCGTGGCCCGGCATTGCACGGCCTTTAATGTAATGAAGGCAGTTTGGGAAAACTACTCGCCGCCAAGGTGGCTCGCCTTCAAAGTAGTGAGGAAAGTTTAAAAAACCTACTTGCCGCCAAGGCGGCTCGCCTGTACAGTAGCGAGGAAAGTTTCAACAAACTACACCCCGCTAAAGCGGCTCGCTAAAGAGCTTTCCTGCATCAAAAAGTCAATCGAATTATTTGCACATGCTTCCTCAGAAATAAAGACGATGTCAAGTAGCGCATACTTAATACTCTCCCTAAATAACAAATAAAATTCCTTACCAAAAACAATTATTTCCAAACCGTTTTCTTCCTGTAAAATCAATTGCAAAATTCTAAACGAAAAAGTTGTTTTAATATTTGGATCACAGCCCAAAAAAGTCCCTTCTAAAAACAAAAATTGCAATTTTATTTAAAAACACATTTTCAAAATGGTACCAGAGAAAAAATATAAGTCATTAATTAGAATAAAAACAATTGTTAGAACTTTGCTGTAACACATATTCAAAATGACAACGGAAAAAAATAACTCTGTAATTTTAAAAAGTTTAATAATCTCTCGAGGCTAGAGCAATTGTCAACCAGCACTCTCCACAAAGTTGCTAAAAAAATAATTTTAACGAACGACATCTCTCGAGAAGAGTGGAAACTAATCCACATTAAAAGGCAAATCATTGGGAATCATTTTGAGTGCAAATTATAAGCTCCCCGTTTGAGCAACTGCTTGATTGTCAACCATTGAATGTAGAGGGCGCCGTAGAAAAGCTTAGCAATACTCTTATGAGCGCCAACTATCGAGAAGAGAGGAAACTATGTATTTTCATAGAGTTTATTACATTATTATTTTTAGTTATAACAGTAGCTTCTATAGCCTAAAGTCTTTCTGGATAAATGGACTATTCAACACAAAAAGAATTTTTCAAATCGAACCAGTAGTTCCTGAGATTAGCGCGTTCAAGTAAACAAACAAACTCTACAGCTTTATATTATTAGTATAGATGTTCTTATGCAAACATTAATGTTCCCTCATTTTTCATGCCGCATATTCATACAGGAAAAACACAGGGAATTTCCCCCCTTTTTTTGAGTGGGAATCCTAAAAAGATCTCACCTGGCAATGAAAAGTTGAAATAATATTTTCTCGATGCAAGTTTCTTTCGACCTCGGTCACGAAACATACGTATCAGGTTTCAATGAGGCAAGTTTATTAGAAAGTAGGCAGGGGCAATCTAGAGAGAAACTGGGTCCGTTAATTTACCCTTCACAAAAATCCGGAATTCAAAAACGGACCATTCACAATCCAGAATACAAAAAAGAGTGTAAAAATTTAAGTCTTAAAACTGATGAGTTATAGGTTTAATTTAGTTAACTAAGTTATATACTTTAATTTGATACAATTTCTGTTTGAATTTTAATTACTATAAGTTGTAAAAACATTTCAATTTTATTTCCCTGCGAAAATTAACAAGAGTTAACCATTGTAATATATTTGAAGAGTGCTTTTTTTAATCTTAAAAAACAATTAGTACTTGTAGTAGGTAATGAATGTAATGTAGTGAAGAAGTACTTTTTTTGTGCTTGTTAATGTTGACTTTTACACTTTCTAATGCCCTATTTCTGTATATCTTTAAGTATAGGTTTTGATAGAATTTTATATTTTCTCAAAAGGGTCCTGAATTTTTGATAAAATTAATTTTCATAAAATTCCAAAAACAGGAGCCAGGTAAAATATCCTGGATCGATCACTGATAGGTTTAAACATGATAACTTACTATAACCACCCTGAGTATAATTTAATAAATATGCAAGTTGTCATTTGGTACTCACATCATAATTTTTAAATTAAACCTATTTCTGTTTATAGCTTGATTTTTTTTTATAAATTGAATCGCCTTTTTTATCAACTGTAACTTATGTGAATTTAATTCATGCAGTCAATGTTCAATTTATAAATTTTTTTTATGTAGGCGGGGCCGTGGACGCACCCAGTTGTCTTTGCTACCACGATCCATTATGCGTCCTTCCGCAGGAAACAAATCCTCTACTTCTAATAGCTTCCAAAATGGACGAAAATCAGAGACTGAAAATAATTCTGAAGGAAACAAACCGCTTTCAAATAGTGATTTTGCTGCCATGTTGAAGAAATAACTTATTGTGTATGTGGATAGTAAGAAAAGGGGTATGTGTGTGAAAAGAATGAACGTTTAACTAAAGCATCTTTGAATGGGTTACTTATGTGCTTAAAACAAAAGGTGTGGTAACTATAACATTGTTCTATAACTGTATAACATCGTTCTGTATATGTTTTCCTTTGTAACAAAATACTTATGACAAGTGTTACATATTGTCACATTTTTACGTTAACCCTCGTGGGCCCTTCCCATTTTGGTTGCACTCAAGACACTTGGGGTTATAAACGACCACAATGCTTCCTTTAATTTATTATGATTATTTAATGTTACATGCATTTTTTAAGTTCACTTTTTAATGATAAAAAAAATCAAAACAAAAAGACAGTCAAAGTAAAATTTAGTTTATGCATTAAAAATAATTTTAGAGCAAAATTTACAATAATTGTAGATTTATTTACAACTGTTACAGACCTGAAACATGATTTTTCCAAGTGAATTTCAAACACTAATGACATTTTTTGCTATATTTTCTATCCAGCTCTCTTGGACAAAAGTTGCAACATCCTCTTTTTTTTTTTTTTTGCCATTAGTTGTCAATGATCCCAAGGGTCTTGTGTGTAAAAAATGCAAATTCGGGGAACATAAAATAAAATAAACAAAATAGCATTATTTTGTATCAAAAACTAAAAGTCACAAAATGCCATCAAAAACAAATGACTCACTTACAAGATATATTAAACCAAAATTGCATTGATGTCATAAATTACCACAATGAACCCATGAGGATTAATGTGAATTATTTTGAAAATTTACTTCAAAATAGTTTTTTTTTTTTTTTTTTTTCACTATTTATCTCCATTGAACTTCATCACATTAATTCATTGCAATGTGTATTTTTGCCATTTTTAATTTGTCTTCATTGTCAAGCATTCGTCAGTTTTCAAACAGCCACTTTCATTTGCATTTTCTCATTTGCTACTTGTCGGAAGAAGAGTGGATTTCATGTGTGCCTTTTGCGGCATTAATTCCTATTGTCAAGTTGCCTGTGAAATGTATGTGTCAAAACATTTGTACGAGTGTAAATGTAAAATAAAATTAAACTTGTTATATTTATATTGTCATGTTATCTCATTGACTTTGAAACAATCATATTTCTGCTCTAAATTACTTTTGAATGCGCAATAAGGTGTATTTAATGAAAGTTCTGAAAAAATCCAGAATTTTTCTTCTTAAAGTAATAATGACATTTAAAGTTTCATTACGAAAAGAAATTTAAAACTAATCTTGCAATATACCGTTAACCGAGTTAAGGACTGCGCCTGAGCCCTGGCTTAGGGGTGGTAACTTACTGCTTTAGGCAGGAATTCAAGTGAAACACCATTGCAATCGCTACCCCAAGTAGCACATTTCGTTTTTTAAAGGTTGTAAAATGGTTATTAACGTTGTGACAACGGATTAAAAACGTTTCAACGTTTTTTGTGCTACCTGGGACTGGAAGTCGAATTACATTAGAATCGCATCTCGTAGCGATTGCAACGTACCCAAATTTGGGAAATTGCGATTGCATTGGTGAGTTGCAATCGTCCTTTGTTTCACTTGAATTCCTGCCTTATACTTGTAGCTCTGCCTCACATTTACGAGTTGTACCGTACCACTGTGCGGTCTCTCTGGTGGTTCTAATTTCATTTCATTTCATTTCACCCTCCAGGGTCCCCCGTACCTACCAGCTTAGTGGTTTAACCGGATAGGGCTCTATTCTTAATTTTGAACCAGAACCTAGGGTCGAGCAAACCATAGGCCCTAGCACCCCCAGAGGTATCGTTTCACTTGGAGGACTTTGTGACCACGACATTTTTAGCGCCTCCCAGTCACCATTAATTAAGACGGTGGATCTTTGATCGGCTGGGATCGAACCCGGGTCCTTTCGGACACGAGTCCGATGCCTTACCGATCGGGCCACCACGGCCCTGGTTCTAATTTCACATTAGCTACCAGTTTTTTTTACTCTCTTTGCTTCTATAAGAGGATTTATGCCTCCAGCTCGGTTACTGTCTATTTCAGGCTGACGAGTGCCACTAAGCACGAAACTGCAGTCCTTGGATGGAATAACCGAGTTGACGGTGTATTGCATGTTTCCGCCCGCCTTAGCCTTGGCGTAGGGAAAACTTATCTTATCAAATTGAATTTTCTAAGGTCCAAAAAGAAGACATGTAGCAATTTTTCATTGCTTAAAAAAAAGTCAGTTCATCATAATTGTAATTGAATTTAATTCTCTCTCAGACAGTTTGCCAGTTTTCATACATGTGATTACTTTCAAATCAATTTGGCTGAAAATATTTGACATGTGACTGGTTGGTTCAACGGGCAAAAGTGCTATCATTTCGGTTTATCTAACTCTGTTTTATTTTACTTAATTTTTTCAACTTCAAATTTCTAACCAAAACCCAGCAAGCGAAGAATGCTCCCTTTTACAGCTGGGTAGATTGCTGTCCCCTCTCATTATCTTTGCCTGGAAATCGTGGAATTTTTTAATGGATTGAAAATTTTAAAGCGGGTGGAGAATTTTTTAAGGCAGATCGGTAGAAGGACGGAACTATGTTTTGCCAATCAAATTGGCTGATTTCCGCCAATTGGCTGAAGAATCACATGTATGCAGTTTTTTGTCCACATGATTTTAATCCTTTTCGATGAGAGATTGTTATTGAATGTTATTGGAGAGCTGAGGATTATGAATGCATGTGGGGATGTTTTGCATCGCCTATTAAAATAGTCAGCCTTATTATAATTGAACAAATATCTTCAACTTGGGTTCTGCAAAACTCTAGATTTATCTGGAACTTTGCCTGGCCAAGTGATCTCTATTTGCCTTATCAAAGAGCCAAAGTTTAGTCAAATTTTAACTTTTATAAAAAATCAGAATCTTAAAAGCAATTTGGCTGTATAATTAGATATAGATAAATATTTCATAGATAAAATCAAATTATTCAAGACATAAAATATAGGGTTATTCTAAAGGAAGGAGCCACTTTTAAAATTAGTAGGGGAAAGTTGGGTAAAACCGGGTAGTCGGGAGCAAACCGGGTACCCCCTTCTAGCCTCTGTAAGAGCTGCAACCGCATGAAAAACAGAAGAACTACCCTCCACCTTGATGAAGAAGCAGTGGCGATTGCATCAGAACGCAATAGACACGTTTATCTCGTTCCTGTGAAGGAAATTCTATTTGAGTGGTTTTTGCTTACGATTTTTGAGCAAAACAAAATCGAATTGTACTATGTTCCTGTTTCTGCAAGAATAAAGGTATGTAGCTCTCTTTGTACAGCATTTAATTACTTTCATTATCATTGTAAGTATTTGTCTGTAGTGTTCTGTATAGTCATTTGACGCCATGTCTTATGAAAGCTTTATGTGCGGGATGAATCCAGGTACTAACCGAGGGGCAAAACCGTGTACCCGGTTTCACCCCTTGATTTTTAAAACATAATAAGTCTATTATATAATGAAAAAAATTTTTATTTAACCAAATTATTTTACAATGAGGTTTCAAGACAAGATATATTAACCATCGGATCTAACAGCTTCGGAACCCGAACAAATCAATTTACCCTGCAGTTTTAAGTCCATGTCTCCTAACCCTAAACCTATTTCAGATGCATCATTCAGTGTTTCACCTTCCGAATTAATGCCTCCACTGTACACTGAAAGAAAGACAAGGGCGAAGGAGGACAAACGAAAAGGTAAAACTAATTTTGACGGGCTCCCCATACAAACGTCAACTTCAATCTACACTAGAAGCGAAGAAAAAGAAAAATGATAAAAAGAAGACCAAAGGTGGACACAAAAAAAACCTGATGGAAAGAAAAATGAATCAAAGAAAAGGCAACAGCAAAAAATTAAGTTTAAAGACAGTTAAACTAACTTACAGCTCATTAATGTGTCCTGCTACACTAATGATATTTTATGACAGCAGTTAACACATGTTGCTAAATAAAACTTGAATTTTGTGGAAACTTTTAAATTTTTTATTTTCCCATAGCAATAACATATCTACCCCACTAGTGGGGCAAAACCGGGCAAAATGACTTTTTTTACAAAAAAATTTGTAAAAATTCAGAAAAAAAAGCTGAAATGTTTTCAAGACTGCGGTTCCATAAACAGATAAGTAGAGCATACTTTTGCCAAATTTTGTTCCTCTATGTTGAAAACTGAGTTTTGGGAGCCTTCAAACCTTAGGTACCCGGTTTGTTAAAGTACAAATCCAAAATGACGTCTATATACCAATGGAAATGGCATATGAACAGCAATATTATTCCCATTGCCAAGCAGAGTGGTTTTATTCAAGTATGCTTTGTGGGTGTGATGTTTGTGTATTTTAAGAAGTAGTTTAAAAAATGTTACTGATGGAGAAATAAATTAAAAATAATTAATGGTATAGTTAAATAATTTTTTTCCCTTTGCCCACTGCCCCCTAAAATCCACTAATGAATTCCAAAATGCACATTTAGGCAGAGGCGTATTTGGACGTGAGGCTGCCCTGGGCTTTTGAAACTGGCCACCCCCCCCCCCTTGAGGTGTTGAATTTCAGAGTTGTAAAAAAAAAAAACTTTATTTACTTGAGATAAAATGTATTTTAAAGATAAACCATGCAAAGCCCGGTCACACAGCTAGTTAAACATGATAATGGTTGGTTGTTAACTACCAGCCAATTGGTAAAAATTTGTCTTTTGCGGATCTCAACTTTTACTGCTACAAATCTGCTCTTACCCAGGACGTATCCAGAAAAAAATTTGGGAGGGGCCCAGTTTCGCACATTGCCCAAACACATATACATTTTTGTGTGTGTTATGAGTCTAATTTCTAGCTGGCACACCCCCCTTCTCTACGATGTTTGATGTGTGATGTGTGTGTGTGTGTTTTTTTATCATTTCTTTTCAATTTCAATTTTATTTTATTTCAATCAAGGCAATACAAACCATAAACAAAAAATAGACATAGCATAAGACGAATACAACAATAAAAAGAGCACAAATACAGAAAAAAACAAAATAAAAAACAAACGTCAAGTATATACATCATAACTAAAAAGCTCTAATTAAGTAAATGGGAGTAAAGGCTGTAAAAAAAACAGCCTGACGAGCTCCCATCACTCAAAAGGGACAACATTTAGGGCAAATTAATGAATAGGGAAACAAAGTACTCATTTGAATTCATAAGAACATATATACAGATAGTAAAAACAATGGAGAAAATATATATGGATATATATATTAAAAAAAAAAACAATATAAACAAAGAAAAGAAAAACTTAAATTCAGAGCTACCGCAAGACATTGAGGATAAATTAGTGTTCACAAATTAGTTTAAATTTAAGTTTAAGTGGACCTAAGTATATTTTTTAACCGTTTTTTAAATAAATTTCTACTATTTATGCATTTTAGGCTGTTTGATAGAGGATTCCAGAATCTCGGTCCATAGGAATTAATGCCATTGAATAATAAATTAGTTTTTGCAAAAATTGGTAAAAGATCATCACGATGCTTAGTATGATAATTATGAGCCATTTCTCGCATTTCTACGATTTCCAAATTAAACCCATTATGGGCTGAATCATACATAAAAAGACCAACATTATAATTATAAATTTGTTCAGCGTTCATTAAAAAACTTCTGTTTATGTCACCAAATCTATTAGCCCTATTAACAATTCTTTGAAATCTTTTTATTAAAACTTTAATTCTGTTTAAATTATTTTTAGTTGTTTGATCCCAGGTAAGTATACCATAATTAATAACTGAATAGATCATAGAAAAATATAGGATCTTTATTCTTATTATTTTCTTGAACTGACCTTTTTTGGGGGTAGGGCAAGGGCGGCTCCTCACTATGGGCCGGTGGGCCGGGCTCACCCAGAAAAATTGGAAGAAAAACAAATACATAATTAAAACATCGTTTTGTATTTCTGTTCAAAAAACTAAAAAAAAAAAAAAAACATAGTGCACAAAACATATTTTAAACCTGCAGCTTTTCTTAAATCTTATGACACGTAACATTAACCTTCTATTACAAATTCACTTAAAACAGTAACCAGAAAAAACAAAACGTTGAAATTGAACGTTCATAAAAATATTGAGTGGATCAACGTCTACTGTATATAAAAACTATATTCAGCTTGAAAATGTTTAAATGAATAATAACACTCATTCTTTAAATTATTATTGTTTTACTAATTTTCTTCATAATTCGCAGAGGAAACACGTGGATATAAAATTTCGCAACATTTTAAAACTATATTTTGCAATATATTTTTCTGAAGTTTTATAATACACTAGCGGTACCCGCACGGCTTTGCCCGTGGTATAAAATTAAAAGTTCATTTGTAAAATAATTGATATAGCAGAAAAAATGCTCTATTTTAGTTTTAATTCAAATATAATTCCTTCAAAGTATATGATATAAAAATCTGGTATGGACCCCACACTACTTCCTTTTACGTGTAAATTTCTTAGTAGATGACTTAAGTGCTAAAATAGTGCTTGGAGTGATCAAGATAACAATTCAAACATTTATATCCCTAGTTTGCCACGAAACAATGCAAAAAAATGTTTTACAATGATTAATCTCCTAAATATCGCCGATTTTAACATCATTCAGTGGATTTTTCGCAAAATATCGCCAATAGCGCCAAATTGAACCCCCCCCAAAAAATATTTTTTTTAAATCGCCAAATTGGCGACAAATACTTGGCGACCGAAGGCTTGGCGATATATCGCCAAGTGGTCGCGCCAATTCATATCACTTGTGTCTGCATTGAAATTAACACTGATTGATTTACTCCATAAAAGGGGTAAAACACCCCCTTGGGACATTCGAATGCAACCCCAAGGGGAGATGCACAAAAATAAGCCAAAAGAGAAAATAAGAACAATTTTGTTGCTCACAGAAACCAACAGAAATCTTACCAAAATTTGAAAGAAGAAGAAAGTTTCCTTTCCTAGCTTTAAAAACAAAACAATACATTTGCCGAAATGAAACACTTTAAAAAGAACGATGCAATGTCGCAATTTATACGATATTTGGTTAATCTTTGTGCTTTGGGTACCCCTTTCTCGCTAAATGGGCGATAGACGCGCCTACTACTGTTTCCAAACGTTGCCAAAATCAATATTGCTGAAATGCGAAATCTATGAAAATGAAAAAAAAAAAATCCGCCAAATCTTTTAATTAAGTCATTAGTATATTGGAAACAGGGTTGCCAGAAAAATACTACGCTCCTTATTTGGGCCAAAAAAATACTACCGTAGTATCAAAAATACTACGTCTGGCAACGCTGGAAAAAGAACGAAACAAAAATAAGTATGAACACGTAACCATGGTAACAACATGAAAAGTTGATTTCCGTTGATAAAATAATTCATTTCATCTCTATTTTCAAACAAATTTTATTCTCGAGCTCAACCATTTTAGAATCGTTTGGCTTGCTTTACTGAAGGTAAGCCTTGAATTCCGGGATTCTAAAAACAATTGTTACAGCTCTCCTGATGATCGTAGAAACTTCGAAAAAACTTCATTTTGTGCAGAAAATTTCAAGCTTTCGAATGACATAAGACTTGAAAATGTGTATGAAATATTTCTTCCCTATTTTATCGAATTTCCGCTAAGAATTCGAATAGAAAAAGAACGAAATGGAATTTTCGAAAAATCGCTTCGAGGTGCAAAACTACATGCTACAAACTAATTTTGTGCCAAGTGGCATGAAAATCGACCGAACGGTTTTGGCGCTACGCGCGTAACAGACAGAAAGAAGGAAGGAAAGACAGACCCACCTTCAGCTTTATTATTAGTAGAGATAGAGAAAATCGCTTCGAGGTGTTAAACTAACTGCTACAAACTAATTTTGTGCCAAGTGTCATGAAAATCGACCGAACGGTTTTGGCGCTATACGCGCGTAACAGACAGAAAGAAAGAAAGAAAGAAAGAAGGAAGGAAGGAAAGAAAGACAGACCCACCTTCAGCTTTATTATTAGTAGAGAAGAGATAGAGATGAAATATTAAATACTGTTTAAAAGCAATGTAGTTAAATTAAAAATTTCTATCAAAGTTTAATAACGGTACCTAATGGTTCTGAAAAACTAGGCGTTCTACAAGATTTTTTAGTTCTAACAAAAAACATGTTACCATGATTGTCAGTCAAATCACGTATCCGAAAAGAAATTAATTACCACTTAATCAAATATTTCTGACAAACATAATCAAATTAGTCAGTTATCCGTGTTTTAATTTTAATGTTATTCGAATCGGTAAGTCAAAATCCAGATTATATTGTAAGAAAAATAAATGTGTTTTAATATTGTTATGTACTCTTTGTGTATTTCCTGAAAATAATTTGATTCAGCTCATCACTAGTTTGAGTATACGATCATACATTGGTAAGTGAGTGGAACCATAACTGTTCAAGCCAGTGTATTCCAATTTATTTAAAAGCATACACATATATTAAAATTGAAAGTTAATGTAAACATCATGGCTATAAAGTGACATTTTTAAGTTTTAACACCGTTAGGATTTGTTTTTTCATGAGCTGAAATTGCAACATTTGTATCCAAATAAAAAAAAAATGGTAAGCATGCCTATATCGAGTCATTTACCTTATGAGTGTTGTTGTTGTTGCATGCCCCCGTTGGTCAGCAGAGCTAGACCAGGTCCATGATGTTGTACACTCTAAGGAAATCCAACACCAGCAAAGGATCGTCCGCCAAATCCTGTCTGGTAAGTCCCAGGCACTCAAGGATGTGGAGAGGAGATGCCTCTTGAACAGAACAGTTGGTACATGTTTGAAATCTCTTAGCACCCCCAATGAATTTCATAGTTTTAAGATGACCACTACGAAGGCGGGCAAGAGTGGTTTGCTCCTGTCTATTGAATTCTTGAGCCAGGGAACCTCCAGGACGAGGACTCTGATACCAGTGGTGTTCTGGGGGGACATTCCAAGTAATCCCATTTTGGCGTTTGATCTTTGAGAAAATCTCACAATAAGTTAACGGTGCTGGCTGTGCAGTGGGCTCACAAGCACCTGCTTTTGCCAAAATATCTGCGATCTCGTTGCCCTCTAGATTTACGTGTGAGGGAATCCATTGTAGGTGAATAATATGCGAAGTGGAGAGTTGTTTTAGTTTGCTGATTATTGATGTTCCCACCTTATCTCTTACTCTCTCCAATCTGGCCAAGTGTTGGATTGCACTTCTGCTATCGGATAGTATCCAGATCTCTTTTCCATCTTTAAGAGACACCAGGGAGGCAAGAGCTTCGTCGATGGCTATTAGCTCGCTTCGAAAAACTGAGCATCCGTCCGGGTTTCTTATCTGGATCCTTAAGTTATGGTCTTGTGACTTGATGTAAATTCCGCTGCCAGCTCGATGATGATCATCTCTGCTACCATCCGTATAGACCCGCACGGCATCTGTCGGTATATCACCGATTCTCTCCAATGCTATCTGCCTTAGATATTCAGGAAGGTCTGTCTGTTTGTTAACTGGAACTGGCAGCTCAGGGTGAAAAAAGACTCCATCCAGATCATCTGTTGGGTCCAGACATTGTGACAGATGATGTGGTTCCACAACACCATCGACTAGATTAAAAGAAGCTATTTGACTAAAGGGACTATTTCTAATGAGTCTTTGATTGTCGCTCCATTCGTTGAAGTAAGCAGCAGTACGATTTTGGGTATCCAGTCCCCTCAGTTTGTTGTAGTACTTTGATAAGCAAGCACGTCTCCTAAGGCTAAGGGGCTGTAGATCCGCCTCGTAGAGCACTATGTCTCTATGGCATGTATTTCTTAGTCCCGTAATGATTCTTGCTGCGCTGAGCTGTGTACTTTCGAGTTTCTGAAGGTTTGTAACGGAGGCACTACAGTATATTGGAGCACCGTATTCCAAGATGGGTCTGATTATTGAAATATATGTGTTCCTGAGTGTGCTTGCGTCTGCACCCCAATCACGCCCCGAGATATACCTTAAGATGTTGAGCCGTTTCCTTGCTTTCAGTACTATATGATCAATATGTTTATTTCCCAATATCTCGGGGTCTAAAACGAACCCCAGATATTTTGGATTTTTATCCACAGTCAGTGTTTTATCATTCAAAAGGATGTTAGGTTGGTAATTATATAGCTTTCTGTTGGTTGTGAAGAAAGTGACCGTAGTCTTAGCAGGGTTAAAACTCAGTTTATGCTCTTCGGCGAAATTCTGAACGTCTTTAATTACTTGATTTATGTCTCTCTCCAGTTTCATTGGATCTGAATCGGACTTCCAGAGTACAATGTCATCTGCGAACGCACCGACCTCACTGTTCTTCTTGATAACGCTCTCTATGCCTGATAGGAAAAGCGAAAACAAAGTTGGGCTCAGTACTGACCCCTGAGGCACCCCTTGAGATATCCTATAGCACCCGGAGAGCGAATCATTGAACCTTATGAGTTCCTTAATTTGATGATAGAGGCTTTCAAAAAGTCATGGTGCAGATTGTCGAAATTTTTAGGGGGTGAGAGGGTGTGTTTTTAGGCAGAAATGTTCGTTTTCTTTTTGAGTGCAGTCCCGTATTGTTTGAAGAGGTGCACCGACTAGTGGCGTAACACTTTTGATGTGAAAATATTTTCACTGTCCGAAAATGGCAAAATTATGAGAGCTAGCTTTGCGAAACATTAGTGATGTATAGGAAGTCTGTCGTCTGTACAAAATATTGTTATTATTATTACATTGATCGCTTAAGGCTGGTATAACATTTAAAATATAACACCTATGTATCAAATCAAATGTGAGATAATTTTGCAATGCAAATTTGTATTAATAAAATTAAATATTATTTTAAGTCGCTCAGCATTAGTTTACTAACTGTTGTTTCCTTCATTTTATCTGTGTAAGCATTACTGGGGAAACATATAATTGCGGGCCCACCCAGTAAATGAAGGCACGAGCCGCCACTGGGGTAGGGGTATGAAGAGAGATATGCAATGAGAATTTTTTTAAGTGGGGTAGAATATCCGTAATTTTAGGGGGTCCGAGGGTCTCCCCAGGGTAAATTTTTGAAAAAAAAAGTTTTAAAATTCTGCATTTTGAGGCCTTATATGGGGCAATTGGGACTTTCAAAACATGTTGGAAAAGTAGGCAAACAGCAGTCTCATAAATTTTCTGTATTCCTTTGCAAATTAAGATTAATCAAAGCATTAAAAAATGTTTAATTTAACAAATGATTAACATTAAGCGACAGAGAGGTAGGGCAAGGGAGGAGAAAATATTAACACATTATCACTTGCTTACATCGGTTTTCACTATAGTTACATAGTAGTTTTTGATCAGTTCCTCAACTCACCGACAGACACAGAGCACTTAGTAACATAAAATAACCAATAGCATAAAACACATAAAATTCTTTAACAGAAATAGTGTAGAGATTTTAAAAATAATTAACGAGAGAGTAACATTCTGGCCATTTAGTTAATTCATAGTTTAATTATTGAAGCACTTTTAAAGGAGTTTCAAAAAGGTATTTAATGATTTTCAAAGACTCTAGAACAGTTAAAATTGTTTAAAGCATTTCATTTGCACTTTCCAGTCTCTGACGTTTTAATAGTTGATTGGACAGTCTTATGAAATTGTTAAAACTTTGAAAGACACATCTTTTTAAGATTAAAAATATATATTAAAAATACTTATAACGACAATTTATTTTTCAATCACTAATACTGCAGAAAACGAAAAAGAATACAGGTAGGGTAATATTTTTTCTTGTGCTTAACATGTTAATAAAGGAATCAATTACAAAGTGACTTCTAAAATACTGAATTATGTATTTAATGAATAGCCAGAAATAAAACACGTGAGTCACAACAAATTATTTTTGAAAATATACTACAAAAAATGCTGGAATATGATTTTTGCATTACGCAGAATATTTTTTTTAATCACGGAGCTGAGTTTCGCGCAACTTGATGACCTTTAGGAACTTCGCGGTACACATGTACCATAAGTCTCGTCTAGTTTAGAGGACGGGGTTGGAATTTTCACTCGAACCCTTTGGAGCCAGGGATTTTTTTCAAGGTTTCATACATCTGGTACGACAGTTTATACCTTCTCTTTTCAATGGAAAAGAAATCTGTGGTTCAACTGTCGTACTACCTGGGTCGAAAGAAAAATTTCTGTATGAACAGCCCGGATCCAAAAAGTTAAAAGCACAATTTTAGAAGATCTTTAATTATGTGGATAGCAGACGTATGTATTTAAAAGTGAAAAATTCTTAAGGAGTGTTGGATATTTTTCGAGATGGGGAAAAAACAATTGAACTCGCTTCACATTACCGTTACCGTTACTGACACTTCCGTATGTAAGCATGTACATTAGGGTGGGGCGAAAAATAAAAAAAATTTTCAGATCAACTTCTAGTAGTTGCCAAAAGTTGTCTTTGGTGATAGTTAG
>JAXGGA010011723.1:35000-41374 GCA_038373865.1 Uloborus plumipes | reverse complement strand
TTTTCTTTGTTCCCTTTTAAGTCCTGAAATCTTCCTTCAAACGAATTTTGGAAAGTTTTTATGTGGTATGTGTAGTTTAAAATACCATCAGAAAAACCTTTCACTTTTTCTCCCCCCCCCCCCTCGAGTTAGAAAAAAACTGAGTTTCTGATTTTTTTTCAAAAAAAAAAAAAAAACACAAAAAATAAAATGCACTTGCGGGGGGTAGGTTGTACACCCCTAGCAGGGGTGCCCCAAGCTTAATGGCGCAAATCCCCCCCCGCACCCAATTTTTCACAACTCTATTGTGCTTATTTTTTTATCCCTCTTTATTTTATTTATTTTTTTAAATATTTATTTGTTTTTTAAATATTATTTATTTTTTAAAATATAATTTATTTCTTTAAATACTATTTATTTCTTCAAATATTATTTATTTATTTTTTTAAATATCATTTATTTGTTTTTTAAATATTATTTATTTTTTAAAATATAATTTATTTTTTAAAATATAATTTTTTTCTTTAAATACTATTTATTTCTTTAAATTATAACTATTATTTTTTTCTATATTAATCTTTTAAAAGTACTAATTATGCGCAGAATATAGTCACTTTTTTCCCCCCTTCCAGACCTTCCAAGCACACACACAAACAAAAATAAATAAATAAATAAATAATAATAAAGAAATAGTTTAAATTAAAAAAAATAATTAATGAATAATTTCAATTAAAAAATCAGTAAATAATTTAATTAAAAAAAATTAATAATTTAAATAGGTAAGTAAATTAGTTTAAACAAATCCCCCCCAAAAATTTTGATGGCGCAACTTGCGCCTATAATCCCTCCCTGTGGGCACCCCTGACCCCCTAGTATAGATCATTTTGAACACAATTTCTAAAAATAAAATTTCAAAAGAATATAGAGCTATCCCGATCGGTTCTAAAATATCGGCTTCGATTCATCTATATACATAAAAGACTACTTTTGAAAACGTATGTCCGGGGTAATCTTCCAAACTACTGAACCGATTTTAACCATTTTTTCACCGTAGATAGCTACAGTAACAGGGAGCAGGATAAGCTATAATTTATTTCTAAAAAGCGGAGTTTAAAAAAGTTATTATGGGAAACAGTTAATTTTATGTCGTTTCCCCAATAAATGATTAAATTTTCAACCCATTGTTGCAAAAATTTGGTGCCATGCAGCAACAATATTGATTGTAATCATATTGAAAATTTTGAACCAAGGCTTCTCTGGAGTAAGTATGGAATTTATTGCCTTCTAAGGATTTTTATATTTATCTGAGTCAACAATCGCTAACGGGTGAAATAAAAAAAATTGATTTTGGCAATAGTTAGAGAATAGAAAGTGTTTATAGTCAAAAAAATTTCTAAATTAGGTACATAAGATGTTTTCACCTCACCAATGTTGTCACGAGGATAGAAACTAATAATGGGACTTATTTAACGAGCAATATTTGGAAATGGTTAATTTCAGTGCGATTGATACTGTAAATATATATTTATTTTAATATACCAAGCTTATAACATTTCCTATTTACTCAAACATTATTTGTAGCTTGCTATTTTTTTTTTAGCTTGCATTATTTTTTTTATAGTTTATCCATAACATAGCCATTGTTTACAGAAGTAGCCATTATGTTTATAGATATGCACTTTAGTGTTGGGAAATTTTTGAATGAGTTTCACTAAACCACCCTACACCCACAGAAACCCGGGCAGGGCCGGGTACCCGGCTAGTTGTACTTAAAATGTAATTTGAAGAAAGTATCGAACTATACGTGATGAATAAATGCACTCAGTTTCAATCCAAAAATCCTTCACTATTCCTGAGTTGCTGAGTACGTTGGTTACAATTTATCCTTTCCATTTAATGCTGAAAAAAAAGTAAGTAATATGATATCCATTTAATATTGTAGTAATTACATAATTATATTGCAGTTAATTTTAAACGGAATAAAAATGTGAAAAAAAAAAAAAAAATGCTGTAAATGGTTGAAATATGAAAATGTACTTGATTCGTTTTTCATACTGAAACACTTCATCGGTTTTTGGTTAACACCAATGCAGTAACCGATGGATATAGTTCACATTTATAAAAAAATATCTCATTTTGATAACAAACCCATCCATAATATCCATTGCCTGTCCTGTCTAAACATGAATCAGATATTCAAAAATGATTCGATGAAAAAATATTTCTCAAAAAGATAATTCGTTCAGAAACAACTTTGTACAAAAAAGTATTAAAATAAAATAATTATTTCCCTTTTATTTTTTTAAACAAATTTACGGCTAGATATATATGTTATTTTTGATAATCTAGAAATATTTTTGAACAGGGAAGTTGATTTAAAAAATAGGGCAAGGAGCAAAACTTTGTATTTTTTCGTACAGACAGAGAGAGGCAACTGGCGTTGAGCACAAAAATGGCGGACGACAGATTTATTTCTCTCTGATGCAGGAATTTACGTTTACATTGTCCTCCTCCTTATCTAACCCGTGTGACAGGTGGGCATCCAGTGCAGCTGACCCGCGATTTGATTGACAGGTGATTTTGGGGAGTGCAGTTGACCTTCGTCTGAAAAATGACTCTCGACCACTCTCGAGTTATACGCCTTTCTCGTGACGTCTGTATGTGCGTATGTATGTCACACAACTCAAAAACTTTATGCCGTAGAAGCTTCTAGTTTGGTATGTAGGCTCTGAGGGGATCTAGTTGTGCACCTGCCCTTGTGATTACATTCGAATGTTCCTAACAGGGTTCTTTTCCCCTTTGCTTGGGGTAAATCTGTTGATTTCAGTGCTAAAGTGATATGATTTAGTGCGACCACTTGGCGATATATCTCCAAGCTTTTGGTTGCCAAGTGTTCGCCGCCAACTTGGGGACAAATTTGGCGAAAAAAAAATAATTTTTTTGAATTTGTGTTCAATTTGGTGCTATTGGTGATATTTTGCGAAAAATCCACTGAATGATGATAAAATCGGCGATATTTACAAAATGAATGATTGTAAAACATTTATTTGCATTGATTCGTGGCAAACTAGGGCAGGGGTGGCCAACCTTTTTGGGAAAAGTGCCACTTTCGGGAAAAAAAATATTTCGCGTGCCACTTTGAATTTTTCAATGACAGAAAAGAGATTTTTTTAATTTATGGGATGATTGTGAAACTTTTACTCAAATACTATATTATTTCTCTACGTTTGAGCAATGAAGAAGCTCTGTGCAGGGAAAACTGGTTTTTTGCTATCTTTGGTCAGGTTATGGAAACGGTAAAATGGTAGAGAGAGAGCCCCTGTAGGGGCTCTCGCTCTCTGGAAAATTTTCAACATTGAAGTTTGAAAAGTACAATTGTAGATAGACTCACATAGAGCGAAACCTTAATGTTATCAAGTTCATCTCTTCCAAAGCGTGTTCAAAATTGTCTTAAAAATGTAACTTCAGGTTTTATTTGAAAACGATAGGAGAAAAGTACCTTTCAGGGTTTCCATTGAAATTTTTCGCGACATTGTGTGAAGTCATTTTTGAGTAGTCATTGAGAACGAAAGGTTCAGGTCTAGACCACATCTGCAGACTTTAAATAAAAGGGATCCCTCGGAGAGTTTTCAAAACTGAAATCGTAAACACGTATAGTTGAACCGCAAAGAGATGGTGGATCGACTGGAAGCGGAAAGGACCACTTCATTTTGAAATAGGTTGGATCTGCTAGAAAGCGTAAGCAGTGAAGTTGTGTTTTCTCGCTAATCCAACCTATTTTTAAATGAAGTGGTCCGTTTCCAATCGACCCGCCATCTCTTCGCGGTTTAACTTAATTTCACGGCATCTTTTGTAGTAACGTTTGGGAAACTGTGGGTTCGGCAGCCCTTCACAAGAAAGTTTTCTAAATTAAAGTTTGTAAATAAATTTTATACTATCTTTAATAACTTTTTAAGGCCCGGGATTTGGTGGCTGTCACTGGAAACTCTTTTAAACTGAAGTTTTAAAAATGGAGTTTTAGACTATATTTTGAGATATTGGAGGAAGTAGTGTTTGCTCTTCCAGTAATAATTTAAAAATTGAAAACTAAAAGATGCATTCTTAGATTGTTTAGGAGAGTTCAGGGGTCCCTCCGGAAATGTTTTTATCTTGAGGCTTTTACCTTGCAACTCGTTCAATAGTTGGTGATGCTAAGGAAAAGGTTGGGAGATTCGAAGGCTCCTTCGTTCAAAAACCCATACACAAAGTTGGCGACGACAGGCAAGGAAAAGGGGAATCCGCACTGCAATCTTTTTGAAATAGAAGTTTCAAAAATGTCATTTTAGGATACATTTGGCTAATTTAAGAGAAGATGTAAAAAAGCAGCTTTTCTCTAGAAATGTTTAAAATTTAGAAATTTCTTATTGCAGAAAATTTCTGGAGAAGTGTTCCGACTCCCACTTCCTTTCCTAAGATCCCTATGTTTAGAAATGCATTTTTAGTGCATAAACATAGGGATTTTAAGAAAGGAAGTGGGAGTCGGAACACTTCTCCAGAAATTTTCTGCAATAAGAGGGTGAAAAACGTAATTTTAAGAATTTTTTGGGTTCCTAGGGAGGCCATGGGGGGAGGGGGAGGCCATGACTCATTTTTAGAACCGAATTTGGGCTTTCGATGCACTTAAGTTTTAGAAGTTTATTACATTAAGTTTGTCACCCCCTTACTCTCTCCTAGATTTGACAGTGGCTAACAGTTAAGTTAATTTAGAAAGTTTTAGCCCAAAGGCTTCCTTCGCAGTGATAATTCAAATTTCTGGTCATTTGCTGAACCATTTTTGGTAGAGCATGATTAAGTTGTGCCATCCGTTAAAAAACCATCCGAATCTGAGTCGGAATTCTCAGAATCACTTAGGGTTTTGGGAACGTTCCCCCCAGCTAACGCTCCCTGGATTCTTGCCCAAATCATTTATGGAACGCGCGATTACGTCTCCAGATTAAGCTTTTGACCATATTATAACGTATTATATTTATAATTAAATACAAATGAATTAGCAGTAAGATTTTAAAAGTGTTTTTTCAACTATGAGAATAAGGTTTAAAAAGTTCCACAAAATTGCAGAAAACCACATTATCTTCTCACTTTTGAAAAAAGTTCAATAAGTCTTCGCGTGCCACTCTTAATACTCCGCCGTACCACACTGTGGCACGCGTGCCGCGGGTTGGCCACCACTGAACTAGGGGTACATTTGTTTGAATTGCTATATTGCTTTCTTTTAGGCTCTATTTACTTCAGACATCGAATATGAAATTTAAACGTAAAAGGAAGTAGTGTGGGGTCCTCACCAGATTTTTTTAGTGGATTTTTTGACTAGTGACGAAATATGTAAAATAAACTTTAGCGAACTGAAAACCGAATTATAAATCCTCATGATCTTTTTCAAATTGTCTTTTCTTCAATAACCAAATTAGTGTTTTTAAATTAAAACAAGATTCTACTGTCATGGAATCAATGGCGCACCCAGATTTGTTTTTTGGGAGCGGATAGAAGCCCAATAAGTGAAGTGCTGTGAAAGGCAACATTAATGACATTTCAGAGGAAATGTAATTAATGTTGCCTTCAAAATCCCCTCCCTCTCAAAAAATGTACAATTATACAACACATTAGAACACATCCAAAAATGTAATTTTAGGGAGTCCTTTGCAACGTCTGAATAGAAAGTTTGGTGGCTCGGGAGAACTGCCCCGAAACCGTTTCTAAATTGAAGTCTTAAAAATAAAATTTTTTTCGGGTTGTTAAGGTAGGAGGTGGTGGAGGGGACGAACGCTTGCTAAAGAATGTTGTCTAATTGTATAACTCTTATGAAAAGTTCTCTTTGTTCTTGTCATGGGGGGTTCTTTCATGTTTTTTGGGAGGTGCTTAAGCAGGGCCGTCATTTCAAGTTTGCCAGGGGGGGGTGGGGGGCAAGGGTCCAAACACGATGCAATTTCATCGGAAAACATAAAAAACCACGCCCGTTTATATGTAAATACGTTGATTTCTCAAAGTCAGGGGGGGCAATTGACCCCCCGGCCCCCCTTAAATGACGGGCCTCTGCTTAAGCTCCTTAGCTCCCCACCCCGGGGATGCGTCACTGCACGGAATTTGATAGTGAGCATCAGTTTTAGCATTTAGTTCGTAATTGCGTGCTTTCCAGAGTGTCCCAACAACTGGTTCGACTGCGGGAACGGGAAGTGCATAGCGAAGATGTGGCTGTGCGACGAAGACAACGACTGCGGAAACTTGAAAGATGAGGAAAATTGTGGCAAGTACAGTTTGATATTTTTCCCCGCGACCTCAAACTACAAAAGTAAGGCATCATTTCGTTCTCTTCTTAATCGATAAAAAATCATACAGTGAACTCTCACTTATACACCGCC
>JAXGGA010011723.1:0-22500 GCA_038373865.1 Uloborus plumipes | reverse complement strand
TGAGTCAGAGATAGTACTTTGAGAAAAGAAAAAAATCAACTATGTTTTTTGTAATACATTTATGTTTCTTTTACTTTACTAATTTATCAAAATGTGCCTTAACTTTTGTTTACGTTTTTCCTTTTATTACGTTTCAAGCTTTACTCGTTCATTTTCAGTTCTCCAGAAACTTCCGGGAGAAAATCAGTCAAAACAACTATTACTCCTTCGTTTCCACTCATAAATTATCAAAGAGGATTGGGGGGAGTGAGGACTTTGTTAGGAACTTAAATACTACTATCATTGAGATAATAATTATTAATATTTAACTTTAATATACATTAAAATACTATAAATATAATATTATTAATAAATAGCATGATAATAGATTAACATTTATTATTATTACGAAGATTTGAATTGATTGGCGGATCTAGAAAAGAAACCGTTGTATTTCCAGCAATATTTGAGAGATAACTGAATTATTTTCAACCCGAAAAATGATCCCTAAGCAAGTGATAAGAAGAATCTGTATTTTTTTACTGTAAATCAAATCAAATATCTTTCTATTAATGAATAGCTTTACTACTAATAAAAAAATAGTTTAGCGTCTGTGATATCATCGATACGGAATATAATCTACTTATATTAAAAACTGAGTATCTTTCTAACTATCTTTCTAACTATCTTTCTAACTTTCTTTCTATCTTTCTTTCTATGTCACGCTTCTTTCTCCTGAACGTCAATGAACTGAAAGTCGAACTAGGTACCGATAAGGTAATTTTTCATCTACTTATATTAAAACTGAGTATCTTTCTAACTATCTTTCTAACTTTCTTTCTATCTTTCTATGTCACGCTTCTTTCTCCTGAACGTCAATGAACTGAAAGTCGAACCAGGTACCGATAGATAGGTAATTTTTCAGGCTTCATTAGTTTCAATTTATATAATTATACGATTTTAATTAACGAAGATATCAATTAATAAGTAGTCAAATTTGAAGCGATTAAGCCTAATAAATGATTAAATATGAAATCCATTGTTGCAAAACGTGGTTGCTATGAAACAGTAATAACAATGATAATGAGAATTTTGAATGAAGGCTTAACTAAATCCAACATGAAACTCATTAGCGGGTCACGGACGTTGCAATTTTATCACTAGCTACTTGTAATTTTTTGAAATATAAATTAGTTGAAAAGCCATCTACTTATGTTAAAAACTGAGTATATATGTCTGCTTCTTTCTCTTGAGCGAGATGAACTTGCTGAAACTTTCCTCACCATTTTGAACGCGCGAAGAATCTCAATAATTCGAATGATTTTTTTGATGCAGGAAAAAAGTAAAGGCGTGAAGCGCCTGTTAGCGAGCCGCCTTGGCGGCGAGTATTTTTTTTTTTTTTAACCTTTTTTTACTACTTTAAAAGTGCGAAGCGCCCGTGCAACGCCGGCCCACACAGCTAGCTACTTGGGGCAGCAGCGGTACATGTACGTAGTATGTCTTGAAATCTTATGAAAATTGAATTGTATCAAATAATAAAACATCAGAATGAGGTAAGAGTTGGGTGGTGGGGGGACATTACGAATCAACATGCCTCAGGAAGCTAATCTAGCTGCCATAGCAGCTAGTAAATCTATTAATGTTTGAATTCCTTAATAAAGTAAAACCAATCCACCTTTTAAGAACCAAGCCACCGAAAAAAATTCAAAGCATTGGGATAGACCATTTCAGGATGTATTACATAAACATATTTCATAAGTGAGAGCACGCGCGATACTTAAAAATTCATCATTTTATCCTCTTAGTTTTGCAGCTTTTGTCAAGTGCACTTTATTTGCACTAGTGAAGAACAAAAGGTTTTTTGTTTCAGTTGTTTTTCCAAAAATTTACTTTCACTTCCAACACTTAATTTTACCTGATGACTACGATCGTTATCAACACTGACTATTCAAATCGCCAAACATTACAATAAAAAATAAGTCTAAATAGCGCCTTGTATCATTTTGGATTTTTTTTCCTCCGTTAGATTTCGATGTTTTATTGGGGGAATAAAAAGGTTAATTTTTTTTACTGTCCTTTCAACGACTTCCAAGATCTATTCATGAATGTTCTAGTTTTTTAAAAACTGAAATATGGAACAGAATCAGCAGGAAAATTCGACTAAGCTGACAAACAATCTACTTAAACTACACAAAAATCTGCAGCATATATGAAAGCTGTGCCTGAAATTAGCTATGCTTTTAGGATAACATGTAACTGTAAACAATTTATCTTTATATCGATGAACAAATATGCCTTTTACTGAAATGTAAACAGGAATCGACTTAAGAATAGCAGACTAGCCTTAAGGTTGAAGATGTCAACAATCTTGATGTAAAAATTGAACTTAAATTGATGAAAATATGTCAAAGTGTATCACGTCGTAAGCAGTGGTGCCCAACCTTTTCTTCCCGAGAGCCGTACTTCATGTTAAAATCATTCTCACATATCAGAACATAATATAAAATTTCGAAATATTTTATTATTTTTCAAATAACATGGAAAAATATGGAACAGGAAAGACAATTTTAAACCAATAATTGTTGCTATCATTGCTTGATGATCGTTTTATTAAATGTGCTTTTTAGAAACCAGTTTCTAAGTATTTGACAATTTGTGGACATTGCCACTTCTCATGCCTTCGATTTGTATCATTGCACAAAAAAAAAACGGGCCACAAAGTCAAGCTTCGCGGATTAGATCTGGCCCGCGGGTCGTAGGTAGGGCCCCACTGTCGTAAACTAATGCAATTTTGCACGTTCATACTCTCTATCTGGTAATGGTTAAGCTTAGTTCAGAGATAAATTACATTCACTAAAACTCGGCAATGAACTTTAAAAATGTTGTCACAGAATAAAATCTATCCTTGAGCTGATATTGATAATCAAAGCCAGCGCAGCAAACTGCAAAATATGGTATTTAATAATAGCAAAGCGTAAACTGATATCAAAGATGACGAACTTCAAAAACGAAAATGAAGCATAGTAAAAATAAGTACCCTACACCAAAGAAGTTCTAAGACCGTTTTTGCTCTTCATCTCAAAAACTTTCATGAGTTATTTTGATTTCAATTCGAGTACTGCATGCTGAAGTAAACAGTGGAACTATTTGAGAAGAATCTTATTTTTTGGGTCGTTTTAGTTAAAGAAATTTTTTTATTAGCTACGTAGCTATAACATATTAATAGAACGTTAATTTTATGTACTTGTAAAGCACTTACAAGCTAAATTAATGTGAATTAATGTCAGCCAATTGCTAAAATTAGCGAAAAATTAAAAACTACCAGCATTTCTGCAAAACATTGCTTTGAGTGTTATTTGAGCATAGTTCAGAACACCAAAAATAAGAATGCTAAGAAGCAAAACGATATTTTTTAATAACAGTTGTTTAAGTATTTTCTTTCGACAGAAAGAAAACTGGTGGCAACATATTATAAGTTATTTTCGTCACAGTTAGATCTCTATGTTTTTCTAATAAATGAGGGATCCCAGTACGCTTGTGTTATTTCCATTTTGTGAACCAAGCACATAGTTATTGTAAGTTCTAAATTAAGACGCAGAAATGGAAAAGTATCCATTAAAAGAATTTATACGTATCATTTAATTTTCAAGACTAAAATAAAATTACTCTTTTTTGTTTCTCACCAAACATTTTCAAATTATTTACGTTAGAGGAGAGAGGTGAAAAAAAGAATGTGCTAACAACAATGATATCAAAGCCAGTCATGCAAAATTTCGGAAATTTTCAAGTACTGGAAGAAAAAGAGTCTTCTAGTTATATTTTTCGGTAAAAAATTGAAAAAATTCGTGTTAGTTATTCGTTTTAGTATTATAAACTTTTATAGAACAATAAAGTGTTTATTTGTTTGTTTATTGATTATGTCTGCAACAACATTTTTTCATCCTTAACTCAAAATATACATAAAAGTTTTTACTATTAACAGAGCCATCTTTTTCATAGCTGCCTTCAAGCTTTCTTAATTAAAAATTTCCGACACACTTAATGGTTGTACAAGTATACTTTACCATAAATCTGAAAAGTATTCCAAAGTTAAATTTTCTTGCTTGGATTCCTGAAACAACAAAAATATTTAAGAAAAAAGTTATTACATCATTTTTGCGAGAAGTTTCAAAATGTTTTCGATTGATAAAAATAAATACCGTAGGAAATATGACAGAAAATCTTATGTGTTCAAAATTAATTTTTCTAGTTTTTTATGAGCATTTTTTCTTTCTAATCAGAACAAGAATTATATTTTAAGATATGATGCTATGTGTAAAAAATACAATTATTGGTTTTAAATTATTCCCAAGTATAAAAAAATACGGAAATAAAATTGGATCATTTTTATTAAATAGGGAGTTCAAAGCTGTAACTCGTTGATTGTTATACAGTACTATATCGAATACCAGTGTTTTTTAATTCATGAAATAGAATATTGTAATTACTACTTTGGTGCTATCTGTAAATTGTAAAATATTGTTTTCCCAGTAGAAGGTAACGGCTTTATTTATTCATCATTATGTTGTTCGAACTGTTTATTTTTGCAAAAAAGGAGACACTAATAACATAATTATTCAGTCGAATTTAGCTCTAATGCTTTTATCTATTTACTAACATTCGAGAAACACACCGAACAAGTTAGTTATCAAATCACAAATCAAAATGTAAACAACCTTAATTTTTGCGCAATAGTTTGTCTTGCTGGCTTCTGGGAGTAATTTTGTCATCGATTTATCGATACCAGCGAAAGCAACGGTAATTTTCTAAAAATTCAATTATAAATCACTAAAAACTTAAGACGCAGGCAAGCTCATCTGAGGAAAATTCAAAGCATTAAATTATGATGACATTTTCCGTCAATTTCACCTTTTGCATCAAACAGCGTTTGCAGATTTAGAGCTGGAAGGGTAAAATTTTGACTTTTAAAAAATGAATTTGAACTTACAGTATTCAAATATGAAGTCTTTTTACTACTATTACCGGACAGGAAAAATGTGACCTGGTCGTCACTAGAATATACTTCCCGAAACTAGTTCAAGTGCAGAAAAAAAAAGAGAACGATAAAAAATGTTCCTTTTAAAATATTTTTTAAAAAAACGTCAGGGAATATTTATTCATATGAAATTAACATGTGAAGGGGAATCTGAATGGGACGGGAGAAAATTGCTAAACTGACTGCTTATAAATATTTAAATAGTGTTCTTAAAAAAGTATGTCACAAAGTATTTCTATACCTAATCACTCTTATTATACAGGGTGTCCACTCCAATCGTGGACCAATAGCTAATTTCTAAACCGTTAGAGATAAGCATATAGTTTATTTAGGAAAAAATCTCCAAATTACGAAAGGAATTTTGGGTCTATTCAACGTTTTTTCAAAAAAAGCAAATTTTGAAAAGAGTTACGAAATTTTAAATTTTTATACAGCCCCCCAGTCCTATCAATCATATTTAGTAAAACATTCTTGACACTGTAATGTTTAAAACTAAAAAAAAAAAATCACTCTTCTACCACAAAAATTGACCGAGTTATGACGTTTTGAAAAATCAAGATTTTGCATTGTTTCATGACGTCATCGAGAGATCGCTTAAGGGACCGTATGCGAAATCCTTCAAAATCTTGATTTTTCAAAAAAGTCATAACTCGGTCAATTTTTGTGGTAGAAGAGTGATTTTTTTTTTAGGTTTTTAAACGTTACAGTGTCAAGAATGTTTTACTAAATATGATTGATAGGACTGGGGGGCTGTATAAAAATTTAAATTTCGTAACTCTTTCAAAATTTGATTTTTTGAAAAACATTGAATAGACCCAAAATTCCTTTTGTAATTTGGAGATTTTTTCCTAAATAAACTATATGCTTATCTCTAACGGTTTAGAAATTAGCTATTGGTCCACGATTGGAGTGAACACCCTGTATTTTCCCATACAATACGTTTATGCTCTTTGACGATAACTGATTTGGTTAACTGTTGGTGAATTAAATGAGTTTTTTCTTCTTTTCATATCTTCAGAAATTTTAATTTCATATTATCGCATTTTTTATTCTTAAACTCACTACATTTTCTAAAATTCCTTACTTAAACAAACCTCTATCACATTTAAAAGCACCATAATTTTGTTCCAAATGGGTCGTCAACATAATTTCAGGTAAAGTTGTATTCAAACGAGAAAGTATTTTTTATCGTAATGCGATTTTTGAAGGTTTCATGTACCTTTTTTTTTCAGGACGCAGTGTTGATAATTGCATATAATTCACATGAAGCATTTTTTTTTGCTATCTAGTATTTACAAAACGAAATTTTAGAAAAATCGTGTTCGTAAATTGTTTATTTATTTTTATTTTTTAAAGTTTTCTCAGAATGTATCAAAAACAGTTTTAAAAATTACATAAAAATTTGCATTCATTTTAAATTGGTACCAAAGACATCCAGATGGCTTACAAAAACAATCTTATTAGGATTCTACTACTGATTTCCATAGAAAATTTATTTTTAAAAAAAGCTTATTTGACTTTATCCATATAGAGTGTTCCGACAAACCTAAAGTTTTTAAAAAACAGATGAAAATAGTTTTTGCCTTAGAAGAAAATAGTTCGCGGCTTTTCTCAAAGTTCTACTTTTCTTTCATAATTTTTCTTTTAACTTTTAGCACTTTAACATTTTTTTCAAACGGAATTGCGTTTGCGTTTGATGTAATACAATTTAACACATTTTAAATTCCCATTTTTTTTCTGTTCAGAAAGCCATATTTTCACGCCAGAGTGTAAAAAATTAACTGTTGCTTTTACAGTATAACACTTAAACAGAGGTTCTAATTTAAAATTGTAAAATACACAGTAATAAACCGTAAAACTAGCTACTATAAAGTTAGAAATTTTAGCTTATTTAGCTGTAGTAAAATTTAGTTGTAAAATGCTGTAAAAACAATAGTGTAATACTGGCAGAAGAGGTTCCAGTTTGAAACTGTGAAATCAACTGTAATAAACTAAAATTAGCAATTTTAGTTTATTACTGCACAATTGGTAGTACAGTTTAGTACTGTAAAATTAGCAATTTTTACAGTTTAGTACTATAAAATTAGCTACATTATACTGTAAAAACAACATTCATTTTTTACATTGTGGAAACTGGGTTGATCACGATCTCTTTTACCGAATGTTGCAGTAAGCAGCGTTTCACGACTTCAATTTTGAGTATTTTCGGGGGAGAGCCCCAGATTCTTCCGAATATTTATCCAAATAGTACACCCATCTTTCCGATTTATGTGATCATCTTTTAACCCTCTCCAAAACTGGAAGCTGGAACTGGTCTTTCTTTCATGACGTACTGAAGGGTACTGAATTAATTATCTTTTTTTTTTATTTGAATATAAATCTCACAGCCAGCCATTACTTTCTTACAGCTCCAAAAACTCTGGATGCAAAACTTCGCAATAGCAAAATATTAAATAAAACATTTTTTTTTCAGAGGTTTTACCTAAAATATAAGAAACATATTTTTATCTCTTTTTCTATATAACTAGTTCACACATTTAGTATTTAGGTGCCATAACTATTGACAATTAAAAATTAATTTAAATTTTTAAAGAGTAATCAACAGCCGAATTTATAACGAAAGGTTTTTTTCTACATTTTCTCTTTTTTCCCCTCATAAGAGAGGGGTTTTTTTTTTTTTTTGGAAAAAGTAAATTATACAAACTACTCAGTTTTGGATTTCACAAGGCAAAAAACTGCTGCGCTGTTGTCAAAAACATTCAATCTATGTTTTAATACTTAAATTTTTAAAAAGCTGATTCAGCAGTGGATTCTAATGTTTCTATCTTCTTTTACCTTCCAAATTTATGGGAATTATTATGTTTATTACGTTCCAACTATACAAAACATGCTTCAAAAAATGCTGTAAGAACAGGATTACAATAAAATTTACTGAAATTGTTTTTCTCGCGCATGAGTCAAAATCTCATTTTTCGTACGAAAAAATTATTGATTTAGCTTTTTATGGGAAACGATAACAACATAACTTTCAAAATAAATCACAAGTCTTCTATATTTTATTTTATGGCAATTAACATATCTGTACCTGAGAATCAGACTGACGTAAGTCCATTTTCGTCATTTTTCAGTAGAGGGGAAAAACGATGTATTCGACAATCGTTTTTACCGAAAAATGACGAAAATGGACTTACGTTAGTCTGGTTCTGAGGTACAGTTATTCTTCTTGACTCAAGCAAATCGACTAGAAAATAGTTTTTTTTATTCAGATTTCAAACAATACCGAGCTTCATTTTGAAAAAAAAAAAGAATTCTTAGTAATACCTTAAAACATATTTTGCAAACAATAGCTACATACTAACCGTTTTGAATAATGAAAAATTATGAATTTACCTATTATATAAACGAAAATTATATTTAAAAAAACACACTTTGATGGTAAAATTGTGTTATATAAGATTATCATTTCTAAGAACAACACTAAACGTTTTTAAAAAATCCCAAATTGTATGTAATCATAAGACCAAGCTATTCCTCGAGAATTTAATTAATTATGCATTATCTTTCCAGCGCACAGAATTTTATAACTTTCCAAAAGAATTTAAGCAGAGTTATGAAAAGCATTTACGCGGTTAATTGTCGTAAATGAAACTCAAAATGACAAAGAGTATTGATATATTAGCGAAATTTTGCTAAAAATGATGCTGAAGTGGATTTTTGAGCCCACAGTGGAGATTTAATAACGGGTTGTTTTTATTAGTGCTTAAGTTTTACTGAAAATATTAAATGACGGCGATAAAGTTATTATTTTCAAGAGAGAAAAATGTTGGTGGACTATAGCAACTTGTTTAACAATGGATATTGCGGAAAGTTTATAAGATCGTGAAAGGTTAGCATAGATTTGATTAATTGCTCTTAAAACTATCCCTGTAAAAGTAGCAGGATATAACCATTGGTATACAAAGTAAGCAGAGTGATTAATACAGAATGAAACAAATTTTTAGCCTACTTTTTTATTAAAATTGAATTAACAAACAATAAAAATAATTGAAATTCAAAGCGGATTCGAATTTTCAGGTTTAAGAAAGTACAGTTTTACAAGAGCATCGAGAGATGCCCGCGTGATGGCACTGACTGCGGCATTGACAATTTTAAAGCGAGGAATGATTAAAGAGGGATTTTTTTCCTAATTTTTTTTAGGGGGATTTTTATTATGGATGGTGGGAGGGAGAAGTATTTTGCAGCATTTAGGGTGGTGTGCGAAAGTTCTTTCGGGGAGGAGCTCCCCTGAATAAACCAAATAACTTGTATATTATTTCTCTAACCTGTTTTTCTGTTACCACGGGAAAACTTATTTCTTCATCAAATTCAATAATTTACTCCTTATTTCAAAACTTGCCGGCTATAGACGAAAAACAAACCCACTGTCAAAAACCGTTTTTTTTTTTTTTTTTATTACACATAACTTCAATGAACTGCATCCGAAACCGAAGATGCAGTGCCACGGTTGAATAGACCGTTGCGCTAGATACGAGAAGATCGCAGGTTCGATTATGCTATGGGCTTTGTCTCTTTATATTGACTTTTTTTCATCGGTTAATTTTTATCCAAATTTTCAAGAATAAAATCTTTACTTATTGAAGGATTTTAACTGTTGCATTAAAACCCAAATGGAAAATGTTCGTTTAAGTACGGTAATTTAGCATGAGTAATATTTGTTAAACGTGTTTTTTTTGTGTGTGTGTGTGTGTGTGTGTCCTTGATACGAAATGCACAAACTACAAATGTGAGGTTTTGTTTCCTTTTCTTTTAAATCGGCGAAAAAAACAATTCATTTTACACATATTTTTCAGAAAATTACTGTTAAAAAATCGTTTTTCTTTCTGTTGCTGCTATCAAGTGCGATTGTTTCGCGCGGGTCAGTTATATTTTTTTCATCAACTCTTTTCATCCGTGCGCTAGTTAGTGCCCATTAATAATTTTAGGTTAGCTATTGCATGCGTTTGTGCATCTTTGCGCTAAAATTGTTCATTAAACTTATAAAACTTTTTCGTTAGCTACACATGGCACAGCATTGCTGACTGCCAACATCAATAGATGAAAATTGGTGACATTAGCTCTTCGCTGACAACATCAGCTCTTCGCTATGCCATCATGAGAGGACATTATCAGGCCATGATATGGCAAAATGATGTAATTGTATGTCCGAATATTCCACAGCCAGATACTGGTTATGGTTATTAAATGCAACACAGCAGATTTGTTCCCCAGATGACCAGAATGGAACCTGCTCCACAGGCGATTCTAGAACTGATAAAATGCTCATGCAAAAAAAGTAAATGTTCTACACTGCTGTGCAAATGCAAACGTAACGGGTTTCCATGCACGGACATATGTGAATGCTTGGATGTAGATGATGAAAATCACTGTTTTAACTGGTATGAGGAGAGCAGTTCAGTTGAATCTGATTATGAAACGGATTTTTAACTTGTATTATACATTATTATTATTTGACTTATTGTTTTAAAATTCTTCCTAGCAATGGCTTTGTGAAACGATAAAGAATATGAAAAAATTATTCATGTGTTGATTTAAATATATCTATTACATTTTCTTTCAAATGCTACTGTCAAATGACTGCGTGTGTGTTGTTATTTGTACTTATAGTTCTACTTTCATGTTTGCACATAAATGCAGCTGAAAATTGAGGAATTTGAGTTTATTAATGCTGTTATTATGTTATATTTGAGTGAATACACATTAAAAATCTTTTCCTCATTTTTTTAACTTAAAAATTCAGGTACATTTCAGACCACTCACAATGAGTATCACTGGGTTATATTATTTAAAGCACATTTATGGCTGCAAAAACTTCCTTTAGCAGTGCTTTAAGTTACAAAAAATTGTGGTGGGCGAAAAATGACGAAAAAAATTGCTATTTAAGAGGAACAAGCTATCAGATTAGCGGGGGCAATTGAGCCCCTCTCCCTGACCAAAAAAAAATAAATAAAATAAATAAATAAAAAAATAAAGTAAAATAAAATAAATTAATCAATAAATAAAAACATTAATTTTTCAACCTCCCCCGAGGGAGGGGGAGGGCGATTACAGTCCTGAGAAAAATTCATATTCAATGTATACTATGTGTTGAAGGATAAATGCGTACACAAATGTGCATTTGCATTTGTTTTCTAAAAGCGGGGGGGGGGTGGAGAAGCGGCAGCCCCCCCCCCTCATTTTTTGTCGAAATAATGGGCTTGATAACAAGGCACCTCTATTTAATGAAAAAAACACCTTCAGCTGGATGAATTTTCATTCATAAGCTCTCCTCCTATACACTGAAAAAGGAGCTCTTAATAGCCCCGAAACACGTGTCAGCAATTTGAATTCAGCTTTTTCTGCTTTATAATGTTATTCTTGAGTGGATTTAAGCACTTTGCGCTTTGAAAACTGGTTGTAAGCCATGAAATAATGAAGATATAATTATTTTAGTGAAGATACTTTGCCCCCCCCCCCCCTTACGCCCCCCTGCACTATTTTTGGGGGTGGCAACATCCGAATTTGTATTCCTGGTGCCAATACCTTTCAGAAAAACCAAGTGTCATAATTGTATCACAAAAAGCGCACGGAAATTAAAATTTGACCAGTTGCTCCTCCACTAATAAATGATTTTTATACTTATATATGAAAAGGTTTTTCTTCTTTTTTTTTTCTCTGAGATTGCAGTCTCGGAAACTTAGCAGAAATTTTTTAATCACAGAAAAATCGTTGTCTTTTCTTTATTTTTCCGGAAAAAATTTATTTTCATGATTAAATTTCGGGAGATATTTACTTCTTTGGGAAGTTCGGGAGAACAGATCATATGGAATCTCCCGAAAGAATCAGGAGAGTTGGCAGCTATGTTACGGATCACAGTTTCTTTCATTATCAAACAAAGAACAGAATTTATATCACGGGCCAGATATGGCACGTGGACCGTAGGTTGGGCACCGCTGAAGCAAAGTAATATTTTTTTAATTAAATCAGTATTTTTATTCAGGCTAAAATTAGCAACGTCCGTCGCTTGTATTTCAAATATAATTTAAATAATATAAAATACTATAATACGTACATTACTAATGTAGCATCAGTAAGGTCCAAAATCAGGAGAGTTTTTAGAGAAATGCCACTTCTCGTGATTTTGTTCCCCAAAATATATATATTTGTTTTTTAATTCACCCAGGGTACCAACTACCTAAATTGTAAATTTTTCATTTTGAAGTTCAAAAAAGGCATTTCTAGACTATCTTTTATGCTAACAGAAGGGCGGTTTGGGGCTCTCCTCGGGATAAGTTTCGCAATTGAAGTCCAAAACATACGAGGTCAACATTTTTAAACTAAGATATGCAGTGAAGGATACGTACAAGAGCGTAGCTAGGGAGGTGCAGGGGGTGCAGCTGCACCCCCCTAGTTCAGAGCCAATGGGAGGTCACTGTGACCTCCCATGTTATTTATTTGACTTTTATGCTAATTTTTGTGAACTTTATATAAACTGCGTTATTATATCTAGTATTGATTACTTTTCAGAAAATGATAGTAAGCTTGCCTGTTTTTGAGGAGAAAATTTTTAATTTACCGAATGAAACTCAGAACTTTACTGAATGATTAAAAAATAAATAAATAAAAATAAAAATAAATAAAATACAAGAATGCATACTTATCGATGTCTACCAAAAGAGACGTGAGGCATCACGAAAATAAATAAATAAATTAATTAAAGAAAAAGAAATAAATAAAATAAAGAAGTTCAGCCTTGCAATACTGTCTCACTGTTTTCAAATATCATCAGCCAATTTGTATCGGATAAGAGCTTTTTGGGAGGTCACAGTGACCTCCTATTGTTTGCCACTGCTTGCACCCCCCATACGTGAGTCCTGGCTACGCCCTTGGATACGTAATAAAATCAATCGACCCTCCCTTGAAACATGTCCAGATCCGCCCTTGAATTCACCACACAATAAAAAATGTGTCTTTTGCTTAGAGCCGAAAAACTCTGCATTCTTCAGTAATTCAAAGCTACTAGTTACGGATATTAATTAATGATGTTTCCAACTTGCAGTTTATGGATTCAAAATAGCGGTTTCAACTTGATTGACTTAAAAATTTAACAAAAATGCAGGACATGTGATGACGATAACTTCGGGAAAAAATCGGGACATATTCAGAATTAAGACAAGAATCTAAAAATTAGCGCAATTCTGATAAAATCCACATCTGGGAACCGGAAGCATGGGATATGAATCACATTAAGGGTTCAAAATTTCGCTGGTATCGGGCATTAGTGAAATCTGTGTATAACGATACTCAAGGGGGGAAAAATATCGTTATAGACAGATTATCATAATAGACAGTTTGAGCAAGAGTAGATGGAAAGTTGGCTGGGACAAAACCAAAATATCATAATAGGCAGGTTTATCGTTATGTATAGTATCGTTATACACAGATTTCAGTATTGTTGTATACAGAACAAAAAAGAATTAAGGTACTTCACTACCAATTTTTGCAAAGCGGACAATTTCAGAATTTGGACAAGCCTCTAAAAATTAGGACAATCCTGATAAAATCAACATATCTAAGTATCGGAAGGACAGGGGCGGCATTTCACCATTTTATTTGAGGGGGCGAGATTTTTAAAGATGATGTACCTCAGTGTGAAACGAGCTATGACTCAAAATGTCTGCATGGTAGAAATTAGTTTTTAACTTTCAGTTAAGTTTTAATCTACAATATTTGGAGTCAAGAACAAGAACACAGTTTGCTTTTCATCAACATCCAGTCAAAGAGGAAAATCCTTTCTTGTTCTGTTGTGCTTATGTTAGAGTTAGAAAACACATATTTCCGATTCCTTTCTCTTTGAAATAATCCAGAGGAAAAAGTTTCGCGTTTCATCAACTTTTGTTAAAAGTAATTGGCAAAGTTTTTTAATCGATTTTGAGCGTTATCATTGATTTGTGGTATTCATAAATTGAATTTCCCTGTTTTTTATTATTCTGCGGGAAACATTTGGGGGTGCGACCGCCCCCTCTTGCCCCCCTTATTTGCCGCCCCTGCAGAAGGATGTGATAAGAATTTCATGAAGGGTTCAAAATTACGCTGGGATCGCACATTGTACGGAGCCAAAAATAATTAAGAAACGTCACTACTAATTTTTGCAAAACAGATATTTTTCATACTTTTTGTTGTTTAAAAGAGGACATGTTTAAAACAAAAACTAATTACCTGTGAGTTATCTCTCTTTTCCTCATTCCATCACTCCCGGAAATGTCTTCCGCCTAGTACGCCTCACGAAAAATCGCACCGTGGATCAATTACCATTCATTGATGCACATTGTCAATCTGTTGTCACGACACAACTCGGAACTAGTTGACATTCCTCTTCATCCCACGGACACCAGTTGACCCTCTCCTCCTCAACCAGACATCAGAAGCTACGTCTACGGATCGGCGTCATTCTTCCAAGATGAGACGCATACAGATCTTTTCTTAACTGGCTGCATCCCTCCCCTCCTCCTTCTTTCCTGGGACCGTTCGAATTCTCTGGCGCCCACACACCCCCTCTCCGGTCCTTCCAACAGACAGACATCATGTGTGTGTAGTCTCCTTTTCACCAGATGTTGGGATGAGCGCCCTTCTCTGCTTTTTCCCCCTCCCCATCCCTTCCGCTACTGTGAGCTTGGGTTCTGCGATGACCCTTGACCCTAGTTCCAGGGTCATGTCACTCAGTAACTCTCTCTGATCTTTCCTCTCAGTGAATGAAGAGCGCGGGGCACCAGAAATTATTAGCCATCGCCTTTGGCGAGATGACATAAGTCTTGACAAAGAGGTTTATGGAAAGAAAAAAAAAACTTTTTCTCTGAGAAATACTAGTTTAATTTCTGAAAAATTTCTTTTTTTTTTCCGTAACATTGGCAACTACGAAAACTAAGGACTACAAAGACTAAAGACAAAGACAATTAGCAAAAAAAACACCCTTGCACATAAGGGTGAATTCATAAAAAAAAAACAGCTGTAGTTCCAAAAAAAAAAAACAGCACTAATGTTTTTAAAAAATAACAGGGGGTAAATAAAAGCAAAAAACCTTCTTTCAAGATCAGTGTCAAATAAAAATAAATGTAATTTCAAAAAAAATTGATTTTCTGGAAATTAGACGTAAAACCAGGGCCGCCGAGTCAGACGAAAAAGGAGCGACTCCAAATCTGACTCCTTTTATCCAAAACCGATCCAACTTCTGCTCCTACTCTGACTCTACATTTCAGACAGAGCTGCGAAACAGGAGGAAGCTTGACCCATATCCCAATAATCGGAAACTAGCCGTTTTCTTACATAAAAACTTTTCCAGTTTACCCTGGCAGCAGAATTTCTTTCGGCAGTCGGGGACACAAATTGAAAATTCCAAACATTAATCGGTGAGATAAATTGACACAAGATTTATCGTGAAATCTAAATGCGCACTTGTAAACGCTTAAACATAAGATACTCTAAACTTAAAAACTGCAAATGGACTTCTTGTGGATTATACACACAGTCAACCCCGTTTATCGCGATTAATCCATTGCCTGTCTCTACTGCGACAAGTGAATTTCCGCGAAATAGGATTCTTTACGTATAAAGTGAATGTTTTCCTAGTTGAAACTCACAAAACCTTTTTTTCTACTTTTTGACTGAGTTTTAAAAATGATTAGAGGCTTAAAGCCATACAATGACATTACCTTTTTACTGTCGGATGTATTGCTCAAAATATAAGAAAATAAGATCTTGTCAGACAGTATATCACATTTTCATATTGCTAATAATCTGAATTGAAGAAACAGTTCTTACTTACTATCACTAATCTATTAAACAGTGTGTAACGTTGTTTGGTGATGAAATATGCGCGAATGAGCAACAATATTTCCCCCATCCGGTCGTCTTTGTATTACAAAATTTTTAAAAATTCCTATTCAAGCGAAATTTCTTATGGTTTTCTAAAATGCAAGTATGGTGGTTAATTCTATCGAACTTTTTTTTTTTTCAATTCTTTAAAAAGCAAAAAAGCTGAACAAGAAAAATACGAAAATTAGAATGAAACATCATTAAAATTACACTATTTGTAGTGCTCAGAGTTTTTGATTCAAAAATTACATTCCTTTTAAAGGCATAATTGGAAGGAAATTCAGAAACTGTAAAGGTTTGTTTCGAAAAATAGCAAAAGATTTTTTATTTCAAGGGCGTAGCCAGGACTCACGTTAGGGAAGTGCAAGCAGTGGCACCCCAATAGGAGGTCACTGTGACCTCCCAAAAAGTTCTTATCCGATACAAATTGGCTGATGAAATTTGAAAACAGTGAGACAGTATTGCAAGGCTGAACTTCTTTATTCTATTTATTTTTTTTTCTGTAATTAATTTATTGATTTTCGTGATGCCTCACGTCTCTTTTGGTCGACATAGATAAGTATGTATTCTTGTATTTTATTTATTTATTTTTTAATCATTCAGTAAAGTTCTGAGTATCATTCGGTAAATTAAAAATTTTCTCCTCAAAAAAAGGCAAGCTTACTATCATTTTCTGAAAAGTAATCAACACTGGATATAATAACGCAGTTTATATAAAATTCCCAAAAATTAGCATAAAAGTCAAATTTTTCAATAAAAACAGAAAGAAAAAAGCAAGAAAGAAAGAGAAAAAGTGCTTGAAATTCTATTTGCACAAAAAAAGGAAGAAATTATGAACTCAAAGAAACTATACTTTATTCAGTCATGCACGCTTTTAACCAATGGATGGTATAATGGATGGTTTGTCAAAAAATAAATAAAATGGGAGGTCACAGTGACCTCTTATTGGCTCTGATCTAGGGGGTGAAGCTGCACCTCCCTGCACCCCCCTAGCTACGCCCTTCTTTAATTTATTTATTTATTTTGTATTATTACTTTGAATTAAGTTCAATAAGTTGGCATGGATTTTGATAGTGAAGGATTTTTGTTTATTTTGTTTTTAAAACAAGTATATTTTTTTGAATACATGCACACAAACTGCGTAAAAGGCAGAAAAATATTATTTAGCTTATGAATTACTCAGAAGAAAAAATTAAATTCCACAAGATTAAATACATTCCTTTTCAATTTCTTTTACCTTGAGAAAAATATATTTGAAACATTTACATGGTAAAAAATGGTACTAAAATGTAATATTATTGAACTTAATGGGATAATTTATTGTCAAAATTTATGCAATTGAAATAAATCTTTCAAATATCTTTTGAATCAATTTTAAAAACAAAAGAAAAATTTATGAATTTGAGTAGTTTTTTAACTGTTTAAAAAAAAACAATATTTTATTTCCCTCAACTAAAATAAGATTTTATTTTTACGGGATTTTCACTCAATTTGATTTTTTATAAATCTTTAGTATTTTTAATATTTTTTTCCTAGTGTCAAAAAATGTAACCTTTCAACCAAATTTTATTGCAAAGTATTGGAATTTGAGCTTCACTAACGATTAGTTTATCAATTTATAGCAAAAAATCATAATCTTTCAGTATAAGATTTTCTTAATTTCATATGGAAACATAAGACAAAATACTCTGTAGCCTTGGACAGATAAGAGATAAATGTCCACTATTTTTATTTCCAACTTCAGTTCAATTACTTTATTTTGTATTTATTTGTTTATTTATTTGCTTTTGTATTCCATCATATTTTTTGTGATATTGGTGCAAAATGCATATCTGTGCGTCAGAACCAGAACGACGTAAGTCCAAAAATGAAGATTTTCATTTTATTACTGCATTGTATATACACTGCGATGCAAAAGTTTAGACAAAATGCAAATATATGAATAAAAAGAAAACTCCTAGGCAAAATGCTTTCAAATTTCTACTGCAGGTAGACAAGCTGGTCCCAAATACGTGTCTGGAGTTTTAAAAAATATAACCAAAATAAAAATGGGAAATTGTAAAAGACAGTTTTTTTTTTCACTGTTGCAAAAGTTTAGACAAAAATCAGATTCTATGCAAATATCCCTTGAAATGTGATTGGTGGAGGAAAGGCGGGACTTTCTTATTCTACTACAAAGTGCAGAGATTGCTCAATGAATAATCAAAATCCTTAAATCTCTGTAGTTCTCCTGTAAAGAAGATGAAAAAGTTTGGAAACCGAAATTTAAAAATGAACGTACTTTGATCATGTTTCGTCTTTGAAATCAGCCCTAGTATACTTTGTGGAGAGCAAATTCAGACATGCTTGTCGATTAAAAAAGCCAACAAAAATTATATTTCTTAAGGATGAAGGAATTGAAAAAAAAATGGCTCGAACTGACAGTTCGCCCCTTAATCCTACAAAACTTCAACTTAAGTCAAAAACAGCACGTGACAGTATAAGTAGATGAACAACTGAATCGGAATGCATATAAAAAACAAAGAACTATGCTTGAACCTTTTCGGGAATAGCTTCCCAAATAAGCCAAATTTTAATGGGAACTGTATCATCGTGACTAAAAAATGAATGTTACTTTCTCTGATGAAAATTAATAAAATTTAGATCACCTAGATGGATTATAGCTCTATTAGCGTGACTTCAGAAAAGATCCGATGAATATATGATGTACTACTTTGACTATTAAAATCTGGCTTCTTTGGAACACTGTGTCTGAAAAGACTCACACGCAGTTCTTTGTTTTTTATGCATTCTGATTGAGTTGCTCATCTACTTATGCTGTCACATGCTGTTTTTGACCCAAGTTGAAGTTTTGCAGGATTAAGGGGCGAATCATCAGTTCGAGCCGTTTTTTCAATTCCTTCATCCGAAAGAAATCTAGTTTTTCTTGGCATTTTTGATCAATACGTATGTCTAAATTTGCTCTCCACGAAGTAAAAACAATGTACTACCATCGTCGGACTGATCTAAAAGACTAAAAATTAACTAACACTTTCAAATTTCGGTTTTCAAACTTTTTCATCTTCTTTACACGAGAACTACAGAGATTTTAAGATTTTGATTATTCATTGAGCACTCTCTGCGCTTTATAGTTGAAGAAAAAAGTCACGCCTTACCGCCACCAATCACATTTCAAGGGATATTTACATAAAATCTGACTTTTGTCTAAACTTTTGCAGCAATGAAAAAAAAAATGTCTTTCTTTTTAATCATATACTTTCATTTTGTCTAAACTTTTGCATCGCAGTGTAGAATCTTACTCCGCGTCGACCCATAAGAACGTTATTCTGTAAAAGAAATTCCTTCACTATTATTCAGCCGCATTAAAAGAGCGTGAATCTCATCCTTAGCATGCAATTGACAATTCTGTACCTCAGAACCAGACTAACGTAAGTCCATTTTCGTCATTTTTCGGTAGAGGGGAAAAACGATTGTCGAATACATTGTTTTTCCCCTCTACTGAAAAATAACGAAAATGGACTTACGTTAGTCTGGTTCTGAGGTACAGAATTGTTTTCACCCTCAGCTGAAAAGTTACGAAAATGGAGTTTTGTTAATCTGGTTCTGAGATACAGATATTATAAATAGAAAAATGTAAAATAAATTGAACTTTTTGAAAGAGGGCACTCACTTCAGAAAATATACATGCTGTTTTTACAGCCCACTATGTTCAGAAATATCGTATAGTGTAGCTATAAACTATTTTGTGAAATTAACAACTTATTTCCATTTTTTTTTTTTTTTTTTTTTTTTTTTTAAGACAGAAGCTGATTAATAACACTTTTCTCCCTTCAATCTTTTTGTTGATCTTGCAAATGCAAGCGCGATCTATTTTTTACAGAAAAGTGTAAGCTTAAGCATGTTCTTTTTGTGAACGAAATTACAGAATAATTCATCATGTACTTCTCTGGAATCTCGAAAAAATGTGTAACAAGGAAAATTTTCGGCTACTTGTACCTAAGTATTTCTGTTCCGCAAACTGGGTATCATGGGGTAGTTTGTGCTCTAAAAATCCCGATTTTCTTAAATTAAAAACTGAATATTTGTTATCACAAATGAGACAAATAAACTTCATTGCAAAGAGGTTTTAGACAGATTGTGCATGTAGCATTGTAAGTGTGTGGAGTTAAATAAAATACTTTTCATACGTTCAGGATTGCTATTTAGTCCACTTTTTTGTAAAAAGTCCAGTGTGGCAGAAGAAATTGTACTAAATGCACGAATTAAATTTTAAACAATTTTATACCTGAAATTTGTACTTAGTTGTGGATTAATTTAAATCGCTTAAAATGTTTTACAATGAATATAATTTAAAAACACTTTTTAAATTTGCAGTTTTCTATTGTTTTGCTCTTAGTGCTGCTGCCTCTATTTTAATCACATTTTTTTAAGTGTTCATTTGTATATGCTGTATTAGTTTAAATCTAGATTTAAGTTTAATCTGAGGGAAAATATTGTGAAAAGCAGATGAAGTTGCAAAATTATACTTATACAAAATTATACATTCAAAGTTGGCCCTTTAGTGTGTTTTCGCACAAGTGAAAGAATTAATTTCAGGTAAATTAAAGCAATTATGAGTTAGTAAACCTATATAATTCGATGGTAGTTTGTTACGTCACGAAACCGTTGTTTCATCAGAAATCAAGCAATATTACCACTCCGGTATTTGTTTAAAAATAACAGCTTCAAAACGCAAATCTTAATTACAGCACTCCACCAAGACATTACAACCTTAACACCACATTTCTCCCGACGAATTCCACCAGCAATATGAACAGCAAATTTATAAATTCACGAATATCCATCGCAGGCCCCGCAAAATGCTCGATAAACATTACCCAGAGAATAAGCCCACAACACAAAACAAGCCGAGATCACCGTTAAGAATAACCCTCATAATAACAGCAATGGCGAACGGCCCCAATCAAGCAATCGGGAACATTTTATCGAAAGCAATGAATAATTAAAACTAATGACCCCAGTTGTTGCTTAATTAAGAAAATGTTCGTGACTCAAAAATACTTCATCGCCATATTCCAGGATATTGTACAGATAACGAGCTATTTGAGAGGGGGTTTCAACCGATGAAGGCACACTTGAATGACTTTTTTCCTCGGTTTGACGCTTTTAAGAGCGCCTGTGGATTATTAAGGAATTTGTCACCATCCCCCCGTCGTTTGAAGAATAATTATAATCAAGCTAATGAGAACTTGTTATTATTCATTTGTATACTTCAAGCATCGATTTTTCGCTTAATATGGGGGGAATCGGTCGTTGTTAAATATTTAAACGTAATTGAACGACAAAAACGGTTTCGATGATGTTGTCTTCGGAAAAATTGGAAAATAATTTTTGGTATTTTTCTGTCATAACTTCAACCAAATACTCATTAATTTTAGCAACTTTTATACTTTTTGTTTTTGGAAACTATTTATGCTAAGAAAGATATGTGCTTAGATTCTGAAGTACTTGTTCGACTTTGAGAAGAGTATTAACAAAAATACCAACGACTCAAATTAAGATGTTTTATTAATTTTTGAAATATGGAACATAAAATAAGAGGTTGAAGATTATATCCTACTACAAAAAGGTTATTTCTTCTCCTCCTTTATAAATGGAACAACTAAGCTGCTTTTGAGGACTGATTAGCTCGTAAAATAATTCGAGTTGCAGCATTTGTCGATTTAAAACATTTTTTGCATAATAGCTTACCCTTTCACAGAAAGCTAAAAAACTCCTGTTGACATCTATGTAATTACATTCAGATGTAAAACGGAAGAATAACACAAATTCAATGAAATTCCTTACTATCTAAGGACGGAATTGAAATGCACTTTTTTCTTTTCTTATAGAAACAAAACTGTTTTATCTTTTTGGAAAAATTATAAATAATTCATTCAAACTAACTTTGATAAATGAAAGTTAATCTGGGTTAACCAATCATCATACACCTTAACCGAGTATCGTACCGCATTAGCCAATAGGGGAGTTTCCTTCAGTCAAAAGTACTACTTTTCGCTGCTGAAATTGATAGAATGATATAAAAAAATTACATGAGCCCGGAAAATACTTTAATTTTCCAAACAGTTTATTTTTTATTAAATTTTTTAATACCCTACCTTGAAAACGGGGCGTGGTTTTTGTTACGTCAGTGGTGCACCTAACAGTTCTCTTTTCAATAATAACACCATTTTGCTTGACTTGAGTTGTCCAATCGCAGGAATCGGTGACGTCACAACCTTCGTCACCTCACTACAACCAATTAGATTTCGCGCTTACGTGCACCACTGACGTCATGCGCAGATGTTTTTTTTTTTTTTTTTTTTTTCGGAATAGCATCTGCGCCCGGTTAAAATAATTCATAAAAAAATATATAACTGTGTCAATAAATAAAAAAATGGTCAATTCCTGTGTTTTGAAGCATGTTCTTTCAGAAAAAAAACTTTTGAAATTTCGGAAACTACCCCAAGAAAATTCGTTTGTTGTTCTACTTGCTTCATCTTGAGAACTTGTATAAATACAGTCGAGCCCGCTCATTA
>JAXGGA010011722.1:0-41384 GCA_038373865.1 Uloborus plumipes | reverse complement strand
CTATACCCATTACAGGTTTTTGTATGCAGTAACTAACAATCATCCCATTTTTAGGCTACTGGGCATAAATGGGTTAAATAATTTTTAAACGCTTCTCTATTTTGCATATTAAAAACAAAGGTGATCATCACTTGGTCCTAGAATTCATGAGGCATCACTAACTTGATTGACTTTTTAAAATATTAAAGGACTTTTCCAAAGATGGATAAGCTTGTCTGTAAATTAATAGTATTTTATAACCTTTACAAATGTTGCTTATTTTAAGAAGAGGGTTGCTCATTAAAAGAGAATTAGGCTCTCATAGACTTAATATTGGGTCAACCAAACGCTTCTCATTTAATCGCTAAATCAGGGATCGTCGCCCGCTAAAATTAGGAATCGTCATAAACGAGTTCTATTTTAATAGGACAACACGAGCATTTCACGGGAACCAAAATATAAAAGCTTCAGATAAGCAAAGTTTGAATGGGATACATGTAACGAATGCACAAAGATTAATTTCGTAGGAGTTACAATGGAGGTACGGAAATTCCGATAGTTCATCATTTACCGAACTTGACATTGTCATCCGTTTCCTGTAACACGACGTGTTAATTTGTATATGTCATAACGTACCTAATTGTCCTCTTCGTTCGTCATGCAGTGTAATTATTGATCTAAATTATGTTTATCGTTTCGTATAATTTGATGTTTTTCATCACAGTTGTTTTAAACGCTATCTTGTTTTAAAAAAAATAATAATAAAATAAAATAAAAAGAAAAACAAGAAGTTCTGTCAAGAACTAAACGAGCCTACTTTCCCGTACATTCGACATCGGCAATCTAGCATCTAATCAATATTCTCTTGAATATCTGAAACTGAAAATTATGTCAAACCTACCTTTATAACACTTAAAGCTGATTTCTAAAAGCAAAATATACCCCTCTCATCAGATGATCAGGACACGTAAAAAGTAAATAAACGAGTAAATAAAGTTTTGTCGCACCTTTTAAAGAATGTAACTGCTATAGTTCTTCCGTAGAAAAATTTCACAATCGCTTTCAAATGAAAAAAAAAAAAAAAGTACAAAGAACATCAAAAAACATTTTATCGAAGAAAGAAAAAAAACCTCGTTCGTTAATAAAATATCTCGAATTTTATTTTTAATCCGTTGCCAGTTGTTAAATATAAGAATAAAATGCTCTCGTGAATGAACAATTTTTGTAATCAAAAAAAAAATCGTCTGCCAAAAAAAAAAATTAATAAATAAATAAATAATAATAATAATAATAAATTAAACAAAAAAATGAATAAATAAACAAAAAATCGTCTGCCCAGTCAGTCATTTTTTTCTGAGCCTGCATTTCCGCCATGTTTGCGGAGTCGGAGTCGGAATCAGTCCTCACAGAAGATTTTTCAGAAAAGTACTTTACATACATTTTTTATCAAAACCGTTTTCTTACACAGTTAGTTTGAAGGAAATCCGCCTTTAAGTTCAGAATCAACATTCAATTTAAATTTCCCAGCAGGCGCTCATGTTAAAATTTTTTTGAACGGTTCATCATTGAACGAAAAATGGTTCAAATTGAAAAGTGAAATATGGGAATGAGTCTCTCCGAGATCTTTCGAACAAAAAAAAGTTTATTCAATTCGGACGGTTCACTTAAAAGTTATTAGGTGGAGAAAGATTGCTTGAACGGTTCAATGTTGAACGAAAAAATGTTCAAATTGAAAATTTAAATACGGTAATGAAGTATCCTTGCCGAGATCTTTCGAACAAAAAAAAGTTTGTTTAAATCGGACTGTTCACTCAAAAGTTATTAGGGGTGAGAGGTTGTTTGAACGGTTCAATGTTGAACGAAAAATTGTTCAAATCGAAAATTTAAAAACGGGAATGAAGTATTCTTGATAAGATCTTTCGAACAAAAAAAAGTTTATTCAATTCGGACGGTTCACTTAAAAGTTATTAGGTGGGGAAAGGTTGCTTGATCGGTTCAATGTTGAACCAAAAATGTTCAAATTTAAAATTTAAATACGGTAATAAAGTATCCTTGCCGAGATCTTTCGAACAAAAAAAAGTTTGTTTAAATCGGACTGTTCACTCAAAAGTTATTAGGGGTGAGAGCTTGTTTGAACGGTTCAATGTTGAACGAAAAATTATTCAAATCAAAAATGTAGATACAGGAATGAAGTATCCTTGAAAAGATCTTTCGAACAAAAAAAAGTTTGTTCAAATCGGACTGTTCATTCAAAAGTTAGTATCGCGGGACCGGTTATTTGAACGGCTCAAAGTTGAACCAAAAATTGTTCAAATCAAAAAATCAAATACGGGAATGAGCTGTACTCGCCGAGATCTTTCCAACAAAAAAAAGTTTGTCCAAATCGGAATGTTCATTCAAAAGTTATTAGGGGGGGACAGACAGACCGACAGACCGACCGACAGACCGACACACAAATTCCCCATCTCAATACCCTACTTTCAAATTTTTAATTTTTCGATATTCATTTTACCTCTTTATTTTTTTAACTTGGCGATATTGTTTGGACTTGGTGATATTTTTTTTAACTTGGCGATTTTTTTTTGGACTTGGCGATAGTTTTTAGATGCATTAAGCTACTTTTTCTACTTTTTTCGTCTTTCTTTTATTTTTAACGGGAAAGTAGGCTAAAAAAAACGAATTTAACTGAATTGATTTTGATACATATATTTTGTTTCTACGTCCAGGAGTGTATTAAGAAAGGAAAGCGGGTAATGACACAAATTGCGCAATTGAAATTTTTAGAAGATGCTTTTAAAAGCACTTCTCTTTATTTTTAGAAGATATCATACTTGGCGGGGGTTGAGTATTCGTAATATGGGTGGGAGGGGGGCGTGCGCTCATATGGGGATGGGCACCTGTGTATTTTCTGACATTTATTTCATCAATACAATTGTAATACTAAACGAATAGACAAAAAAAAAAAAAACTCACAATATTTTTTATTTATTCTCCAAACGTTGTTTCGAAGTTGATTTTAAGTTCTATTCATATCTTAGAGCTTAATCGAAGAGAATATAAGTCCCTCCCCCTCTCGCTTTAAAGAAGAAAATTTATGGAAGAATCTTTATTTCATTGATGGACTATTTTTGTATTCCAAGAGTATTTGTAGCATTTTTTATTCAGAATTTTTATGTTGATTTTTTATTTCTCATAAAGATGTCGCACTTATAGTGCTCCTCTGGAAAGTTGAGCTATGACCTTGACAGTGTGGCCCTCTTTAAACTCGTCGTAGAAAACTCGTCATAATTAACTCGGGGCTGGTTGAAAAGGATCTTTCGGCTGCTGATATGTTGGTAGGTGCATATGCACGTGCTGACAGGTCGAAAAAACTACTGAACATTCATTCGGTGGTGAGCAAAATCAAAATTTAGACTCAAAGTTGTGAGTGATTTTTACTTCCTTTTACGTAGTAAAGGAAGTATTGTGATCGCGAAAAAAAAATCACTCAAATTTAAATCTAACTTTTGATTTTGCTCATCCCCGAATGAATGTTCAGTAGTTTTTTCGACCTATCAGCACGTGTATATGTACCTACCAACAAATAAGCAGCCGAAAAATCCTTTTCAACCTACCCCGAGTTAATTACGACGAGTTTTCTCGTGACGTCTGTATGTACGTATGTGCGGATGTATGTGCGTATGTGTGTGCGGATGTATGTGCGTATGTGTCTCGCATAACTCAAAAACTACATCGCGTAGAAGCTTCTAGCTCGGTATGTAGGCTCTGAGGATGGTCTAGTTGTGCAACTCCCCTTGTGGTTGCATTCGAATGTTCCTAAAAGGGTGTTTTACCCCTTTTTTGCGGTAAATCAGTGTTAATTTCAATGCAGACTCAAGTGATATGAATTGGCGCGACCACTTGGCGATATGTCGCCAAGCTTTTGGTCGCCAAGTATTTGACGCCAACTTGGTGACATATCGCCAAGTTGGCGACAAATTTGGCGAAAAAATATTTTTTTAATTTGGGTTTAACTTGGCGCTATTGGCGATATTTTGCGAAAAATTCACTGAATCTAATATCTTGAAACGAGCAATTCTTGTATATATATTTATTTATTTATTTTTCGGATCTCGAAAACGGCTCTAACGATTTCGATAAAACTTGGCATTTAGATGGAGTTTTGGTTTCTGAGTTCATCTACGTCGGCGTTTTTTCTGTAAAAACGCCAGTTTTCACAAAAAACCCTGTTTTTTGTGCCTTCATTAAGTAAGTTTGAGACGCTTTCTTTATCGCCATTTTCTTTATGACTATTATCATTTGTTACTGTTTCAAAGCAACCACGTTTTAATTTAACAATGGATTTCATTGTTAATCACATCAGCGCGAGTTTAAATTTTATGGTATTTGACAACGTTAAATTGTTATTGTTTTTTGAAATGTTAAAGCAAGGCTTCACTAGATAGTGTCTTATACAGGCTGTTTCATTTATTCAAAAGCCATGGGATAAAAGCAGTGGTGATTGTCCAGCGACATTTATTCAATTTTATGGTAACTTACATGATATAAAAATCGGATTATTTTACTTTTCAAATACGATTTAAAAATTGAGTATAAAAGTTTTACAGTTAGTTTTCAGACACTTTTTTTTCCTCCTCAAGAGTGTTTAGTAAGATATTTCAGGTAAAAAATCAATAAATACGAAACTCAATTTTCTTAAAATATTAAGTTTCAAAACAAAATTACATCTAATATTTTTAGACGAGCAATTCTTGTAATATACTTCGGATCTCGAAAACGGCTCTAACGATTTTGATAAAATTTTGCATTTAGATAAAGTTTTGGTTTTTGAGTTCAGCTACATCGGCGTTTTTTCTGTAAAAACTCAAGTTTTCACAAAAAATCCCGTTTTTCATGCTTTCATTAAAAGTTTGACGAGCTTTCTTTCTCCATTTTCTTAATGATTACTCTTATTTTACTGTTTCATAGCAACCACGTTTTATTTTAACAAGGGATTTCATATTTAATCACATCAGCGCAAATTACAATTTTTATGGTATTTGGCAAACGAGTTTTTGCAACACGTTAAAATTATCATTGTTTTTTAAATTTAAAAGAAATCGATCAAAATAAAGTTAGAATTGGGTGTGGGCCGCGATAGTCCGATCGGTAAGTCGTCGGACTCGTAACCGGAGGGTCCCGGGCCGATCATATAGAGGAAGCCCAGTCGATCGAAGATCAACCGTCTTCATTAATGGTGGCTGGGGGACGTTAAAATTGTTCGTGGTCGTAAAATTCTCCAAGTGAAACGATACCTCTGGTGGGATGCTGGGCCAAGGGTTTGCTCGGCCCTTGGGCCTGGTTCAAAAATGAACAGAGCGCTCTTCAGAGCCCCATCCCGGTTAAACCACGAGTTGTGGTATGAACGGGGGAACCTTGGAGTGTGAAGTGAAGTGAAAGTCAAAACCAACTGGAACCAAATGCGCACTGCAGAACAGGGACTCTGCATCCATTCTCATCAACCCCTCCCGCGCCAAATTAAATAAAATTGGGTGTGATTTTACGGTGAGCATGGATTAAATAAGGTTTTGTTTCTTAAAACAAATTTCGGCTGTTTTAAATGCGTAATTGCAACCAAAGGCTTAAAAATGCTTTTCAAGTTGATTAAGTACTTCGCATTTTAGAAAAAAACAGGAATTTACAAACCTCTTTTTTTTTTTTTTAACCGAGTGGGCTCGGTCCCCAGGTACTGATATTAACATAAGCAATATTTAGAAAATTAACCATTGTAAAACATTTTTTTGCATTGTTTCGTGGCAGATTAAGAGAGTAAATATTTGAATTGTTACCTTGCTCACTCCAAGCACTTTTTTTAACACTTAAGGCAACTACTAAGAAACTTACACGTAAAAGGAAGTAGTGTGGGGTCCATACCAGATTTTTTTTTTCGCGATCACAATACTTCCTTTACTACGTAAAAGGAAGTAAAAAGATACCAATATATACGGGCAATTCTATTTTTCACAAAAAGCAATAAATCTACAAAATGCAGTTTGCAAATACTTTAAATATAATAAGTTGTTTCGTTGCACGAGTTTTATGAAGAACACTGACTCTACTTGTATGAAATTGATCGATTTGAAGATTTTTAAACTGTTTTTATGATACTTTATTTGTTTCCATAATAGAAGTATCTTAAGAGTACGTCTATGTATAAAATAATATTATTTAAATACGTTTTCTTTAAATCGTCGAAATTTAATTGCAACCATGCTCTTCATAAAGTTCGAGAAATACATTAAAAAATTAACGTTCTTCTAGTCGTTGTAAGCTGTTTTGCGTAAAACATACGTCTGTTATTGTGGAATTGCCCTTACGTATTACATTAAACAGACTTGAGACCCAAATAGAATGAAAAATACTGAATACGTAGCTGTGTGAGCAAATACAAAATTACTGCTATATTATACTACACCTGCAAGTTAAAACATGTGCCTTCGGTAATTTATGGCCAACTATTTTAATTGGATGCATGAAATGAATTGGTTGATATTAAGTTTAACTTGCAATGCCCATTCTTTTTGTTCTGCACTCAGTATTTTGCTACTTCAAAAAATACTGAATTCAGTAAAAATATTAAAAAGTCACAAGTTTGAAAGTTTAAAGAACAAAACCCACTGTTAAGTTTATTTTTACCGAAACAATTAAAAACAGTAATTCACTAGTAGGGGCATTTCGAAGCTAATGTAAGCTTTTTTCCAAGTTAGGTATCTCAGCAAACAGTGAAAAACTTTCACCATATCACCTATTTACCCACATTACTAAAGTCTCCTTCTCTGCGCCGTGGTCAAAAGAAACAGCTCATATCAGATAATTAAACTATTCACCAAAACCACAGCTGTACCGCTCAGCAACTTCAGAAACGGCTTCTGAATAAAGCCGGAAACCATTTCTTTACCTAGCGGTGGCTTACCGAAATTGAAGACGTTATTCAATGGAATAGCGTTCTTTTCAGGTGAGATTGAAATATGCGAGTATCATAGAAATGGGATTCTCCCCCCAAAGAAATGAACTTGTCAGTTTACCGTAGTCCAAAATTGCACCGGAATAAATGACTTAGACTGGGGTATAGGCCAAAAAGTCTAATACAATTCCCTCTTCTAAAAATGCAAATCCGTAATAGAAAAGAGGGATCAATTTTGGAAAGGTTATCTTAGCAATAAATATACAGCAACGCTGTATACGCAATAAATACAAAAATATGTAATATGGCTCTTTCAAATTCCTACTACGCAAGTTTTTCCATTCTTAAAGAAACGTTATTTTGTAATGTATGATTTATTACTGAATTTGAGGCTAATATATTCCAAGAATTTATGGATAATAAATAACAATAAATTATGTGGTTAAGAAATCGATGCAGAATAGTTACTACAAATAAAAATAGAAAAAATGTACTTAACGCCTTTTGGAGCAAAACAATGATTAATGGTTTCTGACAAAAATAAAAAAAACGAAATAAAATGACTTTGAAAGCTATTCTTTTTTTCATATTTAAATACAGCATGCATTTTAGATACATAGTTTTGGAAAGTCGTTACCATAAATCTTCACGAACAAATTCTATTTCTCCATCGCGATCATTATTTCCACTTGTGTTAGCGCAGGTGTTTCATTGCAAGATTGGTTATAAAATAAAAATATTCGTGACATTTCTAAATTACCCAAAAAATGCATTTCCAAAACAGCTAATTTTTTACTATTACTTTTTATTTGTTTTATTTTTATTTTTTGGTCCACTTTATTTTTATGTTTTAACTACCTGCGTGGCCCGGCTCTGCCCGGTATACCTTGAGAATAAAATTTATGTCAAGTAACGTGTGTCTATAAAAGTCCCGATTAGATTAAAGTCGACATTTTACGCAGTACGAAAAATGAATCAATCGTCAAAAAAGTTTTATCTCCGCTACAGGAAAAGCAAAAGCAAGAATTTTATTTGTTTATGTTCAAGAAAAAAATGGCAACACTTTTTCTCATTAATAATTTATTTCACCCTATTAAGTTTCTTTCACGCTCGTGCAGACGACTTTTATAAATCCAATTAAAAATGGATATTTCCAAATTTTCAAATGACCATATCTTTTTTCAGGGTGGAGATATCGATTAGTGGTTTTGGAATCCCTTGGAAGGAAACTTTCCTAACAGGTATTTTTGCGTTCTTTCGAATGAGACCAAGACCGAGAAGATTCAATAAATATTTCGCTAGATAGAGCCATTTTTAAGTCCTTTATTCGAAAATCGAACGGATCGGTACTTTTTTCCCACTCAAAAACCACCCTATGATCTTTCCCGGGTGCTCAAATTTCATCCAGATCCGACGTAAACTGTGGATTTGTACAAGGTACACACACACATATATATATGCTCTGTTTTGTTTATATGGATTTAAAAGTTGTCCCTTTTTTTCCACGTTACATAAACGGCGTAAATATAGTGGGGTGTACTGCTTGGGTGTACCTGAGGGTATTCTACAATACATTAAAATGGACTTAATACATTTTAGTACAAAATTGATTTGAAACAATTTTCTTTTTGGAAAAGAAAAAGAACGAATTTCAACCTCTGTTGTAATTGCGCATTCTATTTGGAAAACTGCACAGCTATTTTCTTCGTGGTGACGCTTTTTTTTTTTTTTTTTTTTTTTGGAAATTCTACAGCAATCACATTAAACTTCATTGGCAAATAACAATCATTTTTTCTTTGCAAAATTGATTTGAGCAACATTTTTTCAAATTTAATTTGTGATATTCAGAGTAATACACTTTTTCAGGGCCAAATTTTCCCTTAGTGGAGAATTTTTAAACTAATTTATTTTATTTCAGAAATCAAAATCCCATTTTCTAATATGTACGGCCATGAAATTTGACATTGGTTTTCCCAGTACTTCGCACGCGAGAGGGCTCCAAACACCTTAAGTTAATTTATAATCAACCTGTAGATATGAGTTATTACTTAAAAAGCCTTTATTAGGACATAACTGTGCCCTACGGTTTTACTAGCGTTAATAAGACAACAATCTATTACAAAGCTATTTCAATTACGTCACGCTATGATATTGTATATAATATATATATAGTAAAAAATACACGGGGAAAAGCAGAAATAAAAGAACCTTAGGGGGGAGTAAGACGCCAAGTCTTATAAAATATTCAAGTTTGTTACTTTTTTTTTCATAGGTAGCCCGAGCAACGCCGGGCCACGCAGCGCGTATTGCATAAAGTTTTGTTGCGAAAAAATCTTTTGTTGCTAAGAATAATTTGCTAGGTCACACTTCTTGCTTTCACCTCTCCCCTCTTTGTCACAAATAGGGGGTGTTTCTCATTTTTCATTTTTTTTCTGAAAGAGATTGCTCAAAAACACAAGAGAACCTTTTTTTCGTAATTTTGATTCATTTTCTTTCTTAAAAAATAATCTCAGTCACCGTTTCATTTTTGCTGGTAATGTCACAAGTGGACAAAATGGTTCAAGCAAGGCCACTTTATAAATGAGCTGAGATTTTGGATCGGATGTTTCAATGTTGCAGAGCTGGGAGTACAAGAGGTCCAAAATAACGAATGCGACTGCCTGGCTTTATACCAAAATTTATCCACTTCTAGCTTCATACGAGATCTCGCTTCACTTTAGAAGTTGGACAAGAAAAATAATTTATAAAAAAATAACTGTTGAGAAAATGAAGTATTTTCTCGCCCTGTGTTTTTTTTGGCTTATTCTATCAGCATCAGAGACTATAAGTAATATTTTTGACCGAAGAACAGACACAATTTCACGAACCTCCTTCTCCTCTCAAAGGCCAGAATTATTTGTGGACGATCTCTAATAAAACGAAATAATTTCTTTGAAATGCAACGGCGTTTTGACAGGTCGTGAAACAGAAGAGGTTTAGAGACTCAAAATAATAGTGGAAAACAACGGTTTTTTAAAATTAATTTTTTCAATCGCACATACCAAAGACCCGTTTATAGGGTCTGTGTGGCGGACATTCACAACACAGTCATACACGCAAAGTAAGGACAAGGACAGAAGTACATTCATGTCTGAGTCGGGATTCGAACCCGAAGCCATCGCATCACAGTCAGACTCCTCTGATCACTAGACAAGGTTGCTGGCATATATACAGTCAACCCTCGTTAACTCGACCCCGCTTAACCCATTTATGCCAAAGTTTTTTTTAACATTTTTTTTTTCAATTTTTATCTGCTTAAAACTATTACTTGGAATAGTAAACATGCATTTTAGGCTCAAAATAGTTCACCGTTGCCATATTTATTAAGTTATTTAACGTCCTGTTTATGGGATATTTTGCAGATATGTGAGCAAAATACGACCTTACTTGACTTTACTTTTGCAAAGTAACATTATAGAAGTCATAAGTGATCAATTTCAAGCAAATCATTTTAAAATAGTTTAATTTTATGGAACAAAAGTTTGCAAAAAAAACAAACTTACTTTCTGTGGCTACCCATGCTGGATCGTTGCTTGACTGATTTGTCTGAAAATAGCTGTTAATAAATAAACTTTGATGTCCAAATAGTGGCTCTAACTGGTTTTTTCAAGAAGCAGGACTATTTAACTTGTGAAAAACAGCCTAGTAAAAAGATATACCCGTTACAGGTTTTTGTACGCAGTAACTAACAAGCGTCCCGTTTTTAGGCTACTGGGCATTAAATGGGTTAAAACGAATCACTGCTAAGACGAGCTTCATTTCCATTTTTAGTCCTCCTGTATGCTATTGATTGTTCTTCGGGTAAGATTAATGGCGATTTAGACGAAGTGATTTTAAATTTTCCTTGTAATTCATTTTAACGAGGTCTGCTGTAACCTGCTTTCTGCTCAAGTTATGCCTACAGTCGAACCAAGTCAATGGAATAGCCATTTTGCCATGAAGAATATTCTAATAAGCGGGATATTTTATTATCCGGGATAAAAATAATGCACTACAACGATTCGGTGCATTGAAAATGTGTTGTATTAAGTGGGATGGTCTTCTTACCGATATTCTAATAAGCTGACTCGACTGTGTACTTTTTTTTTTTTGCTTATTTTTTAGCTAGGTTGTGTTCGAATGCAGCGATTGGTCAGCTCGGGCTCACCGGTGGTTAATCGAAGCTTTCTAAGGCAAGGATTCAAGTGAAACAGCACTGCGATCGCTCCGAATTGCAATGGCTACTGGAAGTGAATTACATTATCATCAACTTAACTTGGCACTGACGTCACTACGAGCGGAGCCAATAAGAGCTCACAAGCAGTCAGCAATCTTTTCTTATTTGCCAAGTAGGCTGTGACGTTTTATCTATCTCGTTTTTCATAGGCAAACGTCACGCAAACGTCACGCTGACGTCACGATGTTTTTATCAGGAAACGTTCTAATGTAATTCATTTCCAGTAGCGATTGCAGTTTGCGATCGCCTGTTTCACTTGAATCCCTGCCTAAAGCTTAACCTGCAATAATTGGCAAAAAAATAGCAGTTTTTTGTCTTGCTTTTTATTTTTTTTCCGATCCCGATCAATTGTTCCATTCTAGTTTTATGCGCTTCTATACTGCCTATAATATAACTCCTTAAAGTTTTGCGTCACCATATATTTGATTCAGATGAAACTTTTTCAGAATTTTTAAAAAAACATTTCCCGTTCTTAAATGACTATATATTTTTGGATTCAGGTAAAATACGTCACAAAGAGCCACTTCGTGTGGCTAACTCAATTTTGTTAAAAATTGCAGATACGACTTTTGTGGTTAGCACGGCAGTATAGTTTACCTGTTATAAAACTAATACTGAATGGAAATAGAAAAATCCATATCCTAGATTTTTTTTATTACATGCTTTCAGTACTGATTTATATTTATCCTATTTTGTTTTTCATTATGATTTTACTGCGGCTAACACCCAGCTTCAAAGTAACTTTACCACGAAGTTATAATTGCATTGTTTATCTGCTAATAGAAATACTGAGAAGGCCAAACACGACAAATTTAACATCTGCAGACGATTCAGAAAAGTACTTCAAATTCCTGTTATTATTTTCCCCCTAAAACTTGTGTGAATAGATCTTCAGTTTTGCACATTTGAACCGGCTAAAATATTTATAAAAGGGTCTACCACAAATTGTTGGACCGTCAGAACCTTATCTTCCGCCCCAGCATTCCTTTACTCACTCTTCGTGGGGTTCAAAATTCTTAAGACATTCCCCGTTCTGTCTCACGAAATACCCTTTCGGGGTTACTTTCTTCCACACTTATAGGCCAGAAAACATGCATTTTCTTTAACTTTTGAGCCTTTTCGGAAACGATAACTCTCCCTTTTGACATTACAGATCTCATTAAACTTTCTCCCCTTGGTCAACCATTCCATTCTGACACTATAGTGTCAGAATGGGGATTTTTGGTGCCCCTAAGGTCCAACAAAATGTTGTCACATTTAAAGCGTTAAATTTAAAGGGTGAGGGGATTCTTAATTTGTGTTAGTTTGTGACAAGAAGTGCCACATCAGACGATAATTAATAATTATTTGCTTAGAAGGGAGGAGGTAAAGTGAAGTGCGGCACATTCTGGATAAGCGGGTAGGGGAAATTTGATTGAAAAAGTGTGTCATTATTTCTGGGCAGTGTTTGAACTGTAAACATCGAAAGAAATTTGTACATGACTGCTGATGATATTTTCTTTGTTCACTTTGATCAAATTTTAAACCATCTAGCTGAGTCAAAATTAAAAATGGCGCTTTTTGGCTTTAGATGGCGACATCTATTGAGTTTCTGTTAAGCAAACAAGACCTATGGATGTGTGTCCCTGGCGGGATTTGAGCCGGAGTCCTTCGTGAAATAACTCAGTACTTTATCCACTGAGATGAAAGAATTTTATGGCTCGGGGGCAAAGTTGGGAAATGAACTCTCCGACGTGTACGCCACACACTTATCGCATTTCGTCATTGCGAAGACAATTTGAATTCGAGTCGTCAAAATTAAAATTATTTTTTTAATGATTATTTCTATTTATTTATTTAATTTATTATTATTTTTATAGAATTTATTTAATTTATTATTACTATTTTTGTTTTGTTTTTTTATTTATTTTACTTATTGATTCATTTATTCTTTGCCGATTTCAGTTTGACCAACATCCGTTAGCAACTTTTTTCCGATTTTGACAGAAATATTTCTTGCAAATCTACGTTTTGTTTATTTCATAGTTTTTAAGTGTACGAAATCGAAAAAAAAATCTGAAAATAACAATAATAATACATAATGATTGATATAATATTAAATAAATCACCGCACTTCAGTTATTCAGCTCAACTAAAAACTTTTCTTCTTTACCTCATTAAAATTGCTCTTATTTTTCAATTTCAGCATTTTACTTTTAATTAAGTACCTCCTACTTCACCAAGCTAAATTACTTTTTAATTGCACCTTAAAGTGCAAAGATATTTTTACTGGAAAAAGGAACATTACTTGAAAATGAAAAACTGAAATTACTCTAATTATCCATGAACTTTTTTCTTTTACAGCCAATGATAATTTCTCCACAAATTTCGACATATTTATTAAGGATTTTGCAATAAATAACATTTAGTTAGTATGCCAGAGTTTTTAATTGTACTTCGTCTTTTTTGAAACACAATACCAGAAATATGATATCATTAGTGGCTGGCGTCGACCAATTTAAGCATCGGGAGATGCTCATTAAAAGTTAAATATTACAACAAGTATTAAAATATGACGTATTTTAAGCAATTAGTCCTTTCTGAACAGGGTTGTACTGAAAAAGATCCCTCCGAATAAAAAATTCATTTATCTTAAATGAAGTCTCATATTTCATGCGTTAGAAAAGAATTTGAGAGCTAATTTTCCTAAAATGTTATCAGGTGTGGAACTACTTTGCATAAAGCGGATAAATTAATGCGTTTTATATCTTACTATGTTTTTTTAATTCATGCAATGAAAATAATTTGTGTTTTAACCATACGTAATTGTTGGTTGCAAAATGTGCAAGAGAACGCTCATAAGAATAAAAAATAATTACTGAAAAGGTAGCAATTCAACTTTTTTCTTTTCAAGAGCTACTTAGGCAAAGATTAAAAAAACTAGGACGAATAAAACCATATCATCATTCTAAGAGATTTCATGAATGCCAAGACTAAAAGAATTCAAGCAACAAAAACATACGAAATCGTTATTTTGCGCTTATTTACAGCATCAGTTTAGTTGCTTTCGGCAAAGGATTTTTTTGCATATTCAACTTCATTTTTGTAGCCGACTTTGCACTTCATACAGCTCTTATTAAGTGGTGTTGTTTTATGCATTTATCATTCTATATTATTGCTTAATTAGCAAAAACTTGAACACTTAAATTAATTTAAACAATTCACGTGTAAAAATCGTACAACACATGCGTTTCCTTCGATGCTAATTTTGCAAAAATGCAACTAATTTTGTAGCCAATGAGATTCCAAACCCGTGAAAGGTAACAATACCGAGAGATAAATAACTGTGATAAACGACAGTTATCTGTAAACAATTAGTACTAACTATTAGTCGGATTTTTCTGCACTTTCTCCCGAAACGTAGCCTGTTAAAAAAAAATTTCCTTTCATGGAATGCTGGTCTGTTGATGTCTCGTTCTAGTACTAGTAGAGTAATGTGGGGCAAGTGAAATGGTTAAGACAACGTATCTGTTTGAAAATAAACAAATCGGAAATTTTTCTCGAAACTATTGTACACACAAAACACAAAAGGAACCATGTTTTTTGTGATACAACTTGCGTTGAAATATTATTTTGCATTTTTGGCAGTTTATTTGGACCTTCAAAAAAGGGTAGAAAATTTTAAGCTCAAAAAGAAATGAGGCAAAGTGAAAAATACAATGTTTTTTTTTAATGAAACATTTTTTATATGATGATTTTCAGTAACTTTCATCAAATAAGTGCGTAAAGAAATGAGTTATTGATGAAAAAATAAACGAATAAATAAACAAATAAATAGATGCATTAATTTATCTGAGGGGAAAAAAACGAGTTAATGAAATGGAGAATAAATAATAAAATATGTGAATGAATGAGTAAATAAGTGAAAGAATGTGAAGAAATCAATAAATGATGAAATATGTACGTTATTTGGTAAATGAATGCATAAGTAAACGAAATAAACTATTTCACTTTGCCCCGCGACACTTGAAAAATTATATTGAGCATTTAAAACCAAAGCATGCCTTATATAAACTAAATAATGATTACAATAGACTCCGGTAGATCTCAATTAATACTTAAAGCTAATTACAAAAAAAATTCATTTTCTAATAACAATAAATATTTTTGAAAAACCACAAATATTATAACAAAATTTATCATTTTAAAAATTTATCAAATTTTGAAAATGACTTGCATAATTTGTTTCGTTGACCTTTAGAGGATCTTTCTCGACAGGAATCAACTTCATGTTTGGGAACCTAGTAAAAGTATTACTAGATTGGTGGCTCTGTTAACTGTTAAAATATTTTACTATTTCATTTAGCCTCACATTCCCCTAAATAACAAACTATAATAATTTTCCTTATGTATTTCGATATCTTATATCTTTAAACGAGTAATTCTTGTATATATTTCGGATCTCGAAAACGACTCTAATTGTTTTGATAAAATTTTGTATTTAGATAAAGTTCTGGATTTTGAATTCATCTACATCGGCGTTTTATCTGTAAAAACGCGTTTTCGCAAAAACCCCTGGTTTTTTTTGGCCCTCATTAAAAGTTTGAAAGCTTTCTTTCGCCATTTTCTTTATGGTTACTATTATTGTTACTGTTTCATTGCAACCACGTTTTATTATAACAATGGATTTCATATTTAACCCCATCAGCGTGAATTTAAATTTTTATGGTATTTAGCAAACGAATTTTGGCAATGACAGAATTGTTTTTGTTTCGGAAATGTTAAAGAGATCGATCAAAATAAAGTTATTGCTGTGTGATTTTACGGTTCGCATCGTTTAAATAAGGTTTTGATGATGATATCTTGTCCAGACAAGGTTGTGTTTTTTTAAATAAATTACGGCTGTTTTAAATGCTTAACTGCAACCAAGGGCTTAAAAATGCTTTTCAAGTTTATCTAAATAAGTACTTCGAACTTTTGAAAAAACACGATTTTACAAACCTCTTTTTTTTAACCCAGCTGTGCTCGGTCGCCAGGTACTAAAATATAACACTGGCAAAAAGTACAGCTGTCCGAGTTCCACCCTGATGCTTTCAACTTATTTGTATTAACTTTAAATACGCCCTTTAAAACTAATCATAAAAAACAAAAAAATACCAGAATATAAAATACTAGTATGGGCTACACTCGAAATTTATGGTGCCCATAGCAAAAGATTTATGGCCCAATGATTAAATATTTCTGGCAGAAAGACAAAAGCAAAGGGTGAGTTCTGGTTTAGAAATATTTATGTGGCTGAAAAAGAGAAATGCATCACCTGAGCCTGAGATGGATCATTATTTATATCACGAGCCTTCTGAAAAGTTTGACACTTTCGTTTTTCGAGGATGATAAACGGTGGCTGTTGACTTCAAGTTGTCCACCATGGGCAGGAACAATGGGAAGAGGTTAAACGGAACTTAAAATAATTATTTAAAACATATTTTGGAAAGTAGATGCCCATAAATGATGTCACTTCTGTTTTGTTTTCTTTATCTTGCTTTTCTGCTTTTTTTTTAAATTATTTTTTTGCTTCAAACGGTCACGGTTCACCATATTCCCTCCCTCACTCTTGTCACACATTTCTCAACTCTTTTCATTGCTGAAAGATAGATAATACAGTAGCCCCTCGTTATATCGCTCATTCGGGTATATCGCTCTTTTCTTTTGTCTCCCCAAAAAAAAATCGTTCGAAGCCATTTTTGAGAAAATATGTAAGGTGCTCAGAAAAGGTCTCTTTCTCATTTATTTTTGTCATCAATGAACAAAACGAAGGGTCTTTTATTCTTCTAAATTCGCTGAAAAAAAGCAGCAAATTCCTGTAACCCAAACTTGCATACTGCAGAGACAGTTTGGAAACTACTGGACACTTTCTTTTGTATTGATACAATGAGTGAAACGCATTTTTTTTTTTTTTGTTACTTTTGACTGAAAAAAAAAGAAGCTAATGTTCGAATAAATGAATTTTTATGTATGTGCACGTATAATTTACTTGCATGCTGGATAGAAAACTATTTTTAATGACCTCGGTTATATCGCGCTTTTTTCTTGTCCCCTGAAAAGCGCGATATAACGAGGGGTTATTGTATTAAATATTTCCCGTATATTTAAGAACCCTCAACTATGCAAAACTAAGCATAATGAAGGAATCTCAAAGTTATGAACTAGACCTATTGCTAGGTTAGTATTGGGCCTGGTTTTATATTTATTTTGGGGTAGCGTTTTTAACTAATTACTTAGAGCATTTTTTGGAAAGGGGGATGCCCATAAATGATGTCACTTCGGTTTTGTTTTCCTTATGCTGCTTTTCTGTTTATTACTATTATTATTTTTTTTTTGCTTCAAGCGGTCACGGTTCACCAATCACCATATTCCCTCCCTTACTCTAATCACATATTTCTAAACTCATTTCAGTGCTGAAAGATATATAATACAAAAATATTTCCCGTATATTTATAACATTTAACTATACAAAACTAAGCATAGTGAAGAAATAGGAATCTTAAAGTTATGAACTAGATCTAGTTCTGGATTAGTATTGGGCCTGGTTTTATATATTCATCATTATTTATATCACGGGCCTTCCGAAGGGTTTGACGCTTTCGTTTTTCGAGGATGATAAACGGTGGTTGTTGACTCGAAGTTGTCCACCATGGGCAGGAACAATGGGAAGAGGTTAAACGGAACTTAAACTAATTACTTGAACATTTTTTGGACAGGAACATGCCCATAAATAAAGTCCCTCTCCTTTTTAGCCTACTTTCCCGTTAAAAATAAAAGCAAGACGAAAAAAGTATTAAAAGTGGCTAATGCATCTAAAAAATATCGCCAAGTTCAAAAAATATCGCCAAGTCCAAAAAATATCGCCAAGTCCAAAAAATATCGCCAAGTCCAAAAAATATCGCCAAGTCCAAAAAATATCGCCAAGTTAAAAAAAATATCGCCAAGTCCAAAAAATATCGCCAAGTTAAAAAAAATATCGCCAAGTCCAAAAAATATCGCCAAGTTAAAAAAAGTATCGCCAAGTCCGAAAAATAATGCCAAGTCGAAAAAATAAAAAGGTTAAATGAATATCGAAAAATTAAAAATTTGAAAGTAGGGTATTGAGATGGGGAATTTGTGCGTCGGTCGGTCGGTCTGTCTGTCTGTCTGTCCCCCCCTAATAACTTTTGAATGAACATTCCGATTTGGACAAACTTTTTTTTGTTGGAAAGATCTCGGCGAGTACAGCTCATTCCCATATTTGATTTTTCGATTTGAACAATTTTTGGTTCAACTTTGAGCCGTTCAAATAACCGGTCCCGCGATACTAACTTTTTAATGAACAGTCCGATTTGAACAAACTTTTTTTTGTTGGAAAGAACTTTTCAAGGAGACTTCATTCCCGTATTTACATTTCCGATTTGATTAATTTTTCGTTCAACATTGAACCGCTCAAGCAAGCTGTCACCCCTAATAACTTTTGAGTACACAGTCCGAAAAAAAATGACTGACTGTGCAGACAATTTTTTGTTTATTTATTCATTTGTTTTATTGAATTTATTATTATTATTATTATTATTATTATTATTTTTGGCAGACGATTTTTTTTGTAACAAAAATGTTTCATTCACGAGAGCATTTTATTCTTTATTTATATTTAACAACTGGCAACGGATTAAAAGTGAAATTCGAGACATTTTATCAACGGACGAGTTTTTTTTTTCTTTTTTTTTTCTTTCTTTGATAAAATGTGTTTTGATGTACTTTGTACTTTTAATTTTTTTTTGAAAACAATTGAGGAATTTTTCTACGGAAGAACTGTAACAGTTACATTCTTTAAAAGGTGCGACAAAACTTTATTTATTCATTTATTTACTTTTTATGTGTCTATTTCATCTGATGAGAGGGGTATATTTTGCTTTTAGAAATCAGCTTCAAGTGCTAAAAAGGTATGTTTGACATAATTTTTAGTCTTAGATAATCAAGAGAATAATGATCAGATGCTAGAATGCCGATGTCGATGTACGGGAAAGTAAGCTCGTTTAGTTCTTGACAGATCTTCTTGTTTTCCGTTTTGTTGCTGCCTTTTAACATTTTTGCTGCAAACTATCACACTACCCCCCCCCCCTTTCTTCTGTCACATAATTCTGAATCCACTCAAGCGGTAAAATATATGTAGACTAGCCGGATACCCGGCTCTGCCCGGGTTTCTGCCGCGTAATGTGTTTCAGTGAAACTCATTCATAATTATTTCAACATTAAAATGCACGTCTATATACATAAATGGTTACTTCTGTAAACAATGGGTATTTTTTCTGTCTGGATAACTTGAAAAAACTTCATTACAAACCCTAAATACAAATACAAGCTACATATAATGTTGAGGTAAATAGGAAATGTTATAAGCTTGGTATATTAAAATAAATATATATTTACAGTATCACTCGTACTGGAGTCAACCATTTCCAAATATTGCCCGTGAAATAAGTCCCATTATTAGTTTCTACATTTGTGATTCCAATGGTAAAAACTTAACTGCTGAAAACCATTTTATATACCTAATTTAGAAATGTTTTTAGATTATAAGCTCTTTCCATTTTCTTTGTGTTGCCAAAATCAATTCTCTTTTTATTTACCCCGTTAGCGATTATTGGCATAGATGAATATAAAAATCCTAAGAAAGCAATAAATTTTATACTTACTCCAGAGAAGCCTTGGTTCAAAATTTTTATTATGATCACCATTAATAGTGTTGTTGCAAGGCAACAAATTTTTGCTACATTGGACTGAAAATTTAATCATTTAATGGGGAAACTATATGAAATTTACTATTTCTTATAACTTTTTAAAACTAAGTTTTTTAGAAATAAATTATAGCCTATCCTGATTCCTGTTAATGTAGCTATCTACATTAAAAAATGGTTAAAATCGGTCCAGTAGTTTTGAAGATTACTCCGGACATACATAAATACAAAAGTAATCATTTATGTATATAGATAAAAATACTGCCCATATATTTTGACTCCTCAACTATACGAAACTAACCCAAGTAGCACACTTCGTTTTTTAAAGGTTGTACAACCGCTTAAAAACGTTTATAAAACGTTTAAAGGTTATTTGTGCTACCTGGGAAGCGTAATCAAGGAATCTGAAAGTTTTGAGCTAGACCCTGTGCTAGGTTAGTCTGGGTTTACATTATTTTCTACAGTACCTTATAAAATTAATTTGGGTCTTTATGTCGCATATCTTCTCAGGATTTATTTACAGAATGAAAGGAAAGGAAATGATTTAAAAACATTAAATGAGATTGGTAAGATATGTAAAAGTGATTATCGAAAGCTTTTTTAGATTTTGTTTTATTTTCAAAATCTTTCCTTGTTTTTCTTTTTTAATTGAAACTAAATATTGCTTTTTATCCTCATCGGCCCGTTTTTGATCTTCCGTTGATTTTTCAGATTACCATGCCGACAGGAATAAAATAAAGCAATAAGTAAAATAATATGTTGCCTGACTTTGCAACTTTTTTCATTACCGTAAAGTCGGGTTACTTGGACCCTAAGGGGTTACTTGAGCCCATTACAGTAAAATGATAAAATCTAGGTTTGGTACTTATTAGTTGAAGACTTGCACGTAGTTCCTCGTTTCTCCTCCAGGTAGAATCACTCTGCTGTCTCTAATGCTAGTACCAAACCCAGCTTTTATCATTTTACTGTGGGCTCAAGTAACCTCCTTGTGGGTCCAAGTAACCCGACTTTACGGTATTAAGGAAGCACCAAAATGATGAAATAAGTCCTTTGATTAACTATGTTAAAATAAACTATTTTCTCTTCGGATTAAAATGCAACAACCGAACTTTGGATCAGAAATTTCTAGATTCTATCTTCTTGGAAATTTAGAACAGAATTTAAGAGAGGAGAAAAAGTCATTCACAGCGATATTTTTTGGACTCATGAGAGTAGCAAACAGACGCAAAGTCTCTTTAACCGAGCTGTTCAGTCACTTTTTAGGCCACGGAATTCCTAGCTACTTTAAAGAACCCAATTTTTATAATCATTCGCTATCATAATTAATTTCTTCTATATGGAAGACACTTTAGGAGAAAACTTGAGCTAGGATTCCGCTGATGGAACCTAATTTGGGAATCACTTCTAACACAAAGTTTATTGGCCTCCTTCTAGGGATGTTATACACTGTTAAAACTACGGGTTCCACAAGGCACCTTAACCCATTTATGACCAGTAGCGTAAAAACGGGTGGCTTATTAGTTACTGCATACTAAAACCTGTAATGGGTATATCATTTTACTAAAGCTATTTTTCTCAAGTTAAATAGTCCTTTTTGAGGAAACCAGTTAGCGCCACTATTTGGACATCAGAGTTTATTTATTGACAGGTATTTTCAGACAAATCAGTCAAGCAACGATCCAGCATGGGTAACCACAGAAAATAAGTTTTTTTTGAGAACTTATTTTTTATAAAATTTAACTATTTTAAAATGATTTGCTTAAAATTGATCACAGATACCTTCTGTAATGTTACTTGCAAAAGTAAAGTCAAGTAATGTCGTATTTTGTTCACATATCTGAAAAATATCCCACAATCAGAACGTTAAATAACTTAATAAATATGGCAACGGCGAACTATGTTAAGCCTAAAATGTATGTAAACCATTATAAGTAAGAGTTTTAAGCAGATAAAAATTGAAAAAAAATTGTTAGAAAAAACTTGGGCATAAATGGGTTAAATATAAAACGTTGTAGAACCAGCGGCACCCCCTGAGGAATGTCACTTGACTCCCAATGGCACCCTTGAAGTTGCCATTGGGCTCCCTAGGGTCCCATGGGGCAACCATGGGGTGCCCTAAGGCACCCATAGGGTTCCACATGGAGCCAAATGGCACTTTCAAGGGAGCCAAATGGCACCTTCAAGGGAGCCAAATGGCACCTTCTAGGGAGCCAAATGGCACCTTCTAGGGAGCCAAATGGCACCTTCTAGGGAGCCAAATGGCACCTTCAAGGGAGCCAAATGGCACCTTCAAGGGTGCCACTGGGCATGAAGTGCACCTCTTAGGAGGTGCCGCTGGAGCTACAACGTTTCACCCTTAAAGGCGCCTTCTGCAACCTGTAGTTTTAACAGTGTGCATTCAGTAAAATAATAGAAATAATTGAAACTGTTAGCTCTATTTTTAAAACATTACTTTAAAAAATATGTATTAAGATTTACTACGTTAAAGTAACTTTTTTTCTTTCCCGGTGATAATGTAACATCAAACCATTACAAAGAGTTGGCGTTATGTATTCATGAGAACTTGTATCAGAATTCTGGCAGAAAAATAAGTCATTCAAGAGCGACATGTTCTGGCCCGTGGGGGATCAAACCGGCGACGTCTGCATTATTCGCATGACTAATCCCCTCAACTAATCAGGCATGTTTGGCAGTCAGCAAAAATACAAAAAAAAAAAAATACAATAATGCTTCGGAAAATACAAAATAAATCGATTGTCTTCGAAAAACTCCACAATATGAGCAGTTTGTTTATTTTTTCGGCCAAAAGCGGGGGGCGGGGTGTCTTTAAAATGATGTCGCATTTGTGAAGTTTATTGAGTATTAACTTGTTCCCACGAAAATAAAAAAGAAACTGCCACCGATTTAATGGAGACATAAGTGAAAATTTGAACAATGACGTGTGTATTTTGTGAATCGTCAGTGGTTTTTCCCCCATCTCTAAATATGCCAATCTATATACGTATATACACTATATGTGTATATACTTATATTCAGAAGTGTCGGTAATGGTAACAGAATTAGTAGTTCGCTCCCCCCCCCCCTTTGAAAAAGTGCTCAAGCCGCCTAAAGAAAGTTTCACTTCAAAAATTAAAAAAAATGATTTCGAAAAAAAAAGGTAAAGTATTTAAGACCGTGAAAGCTTCTTCAAAAAAAAGAAAAAAAAGTTAGATGCTTTAAATTTTACAATATATCTCCTTTGCAGAAGCTAGTGCTTTTGTCTGAAAGGATTATCCTTCATTTTTTAATCAACTAACTTAGTAGTTTCGACCATTAGACCAAACATTTTTTTAGCAAGTTAAAAAAGGGGACCTCTTGTAATTTCAAATCTTATTGCTTTGCATTTGAAAGTGGCTATACAGAAATGGTGACAGGCTATTTTTAACATATATAATCCCCCTCCCTCTTTTTACACAAAATTTCATATTTCAACCCCCCCCCTCCTTCCCTTGTCTTTCTATTAACGGTGTGACATCAATGACAAAATATCGATACTTCAAAACATAGATATTAGAAACTAAAACATCGATGTTATCGATACACCGACCAAAAAAGATCGAGGTTTTCGAACATCGATTTTTTTTTTTTCAAATGCATTTTTTTTAATATCTCGCTTACACATTTGAGTGTACAATTTTACGAGCTCTTCTCCCATGTAAGACGTAACGTCATTTTTGTACAGCCCCAATGGAGGCTCAATGTAAGATAATATGTTTGTGAATGCTTCAACTTTCTCCTTTTTGGGAAAACCATTAAAATTCAAAACAAGAAAGTTTTCAAAACAAGCAATATTTTTCAGGAATAATGAATTCAGGAAGATTTTATCATTTTATCGGAAGCACAAATTGTGAGAGCTTTTTTGGAATGGAGTAAGCAAACCTTTATTAGGTCAATGCGTGGGACTTACATTCAGCTTTAAAACTCAGTTTCCTTAAATGACTTACTAATAAGGGTTGGATTTAAAGGGGAGTTTAACTTTCGGAAAATTCATTAAAAAATGTCATTTTATCTGAACATACTTCAAATAACAATTTATTTTTTGTTAACAACAGGATTGCATTTAAAATCATTATTATCATTATTATTAGGGTAGATTGGGGGAACATGCGTAGTTTTTAGCTTTATTCTGCACAAAATCACACAAATGTTTTACTTTTAAGCAACCAATTCACCCACAAAATATGAACTTTTGGAAATGGTAAAAAACGAGTTTCGCGATGAAAAACAATTTTTACCCTGCAAAAACGAAAAATTTAAAAGCGGTAGCATTTCGGCAGCGTACGACAATCTTGGAGTAAGTTGCTCGATACCTTTGGGGTGAGGTGCCGTATAGGAAATTAATGCAAAGCACCATTAAATCAACTTAAATTTATTTAACTGAGAGAAATTCATTAGAGAACTAATTACATGCATATCTTACGCATTTTTTAAAAACTTTTTTAGCGTCTCGCTCTCTATTGGCCTTGGTTTTTGCTTTCGTGGTTTGCTTGTTTTTCGTGTGTTACATTGCTCTCATCTGGTTATGTCAGCTCCTGAGCACCGTGCATCCTCTAGTTCAGTTCTCTTTCCTTGTCAGATGACCCCGGTAACATTTGTACTAGCATCATTTTCTTCTAAATGACGCGTCGAAAAGCTACGGCATTTACACCCCCCCTCCTCCCCCCCCCAAAAAAAACAAATTAGTCGTCTTCTCCCATAAGCATTGGACAAGATGCCGCTTCAACAAGCACAGCTCAGCAGTGGTACGTGGGCTCCATAACATGCCTAATAGAAGGCCCATATGCTTTAAATTTGTTAAAACTGACCGAGTTATGTTGGAATATAATTTTGGGTATTTATCAGGGCAATCGAGAAGGCGAAACGATATAAAACATTCCATAAAACTAATTGAAGCAAATACACCCACAGCTCGGTATTGACATAATGCGATTGCAGTTTCGTCCTCATTCTAGACTCCTCAGTCAGGAATAACCAATTACCGAGCTAGAGGCAAATACCCTCTCACTATAACCAAGATGGCTATTCATTGGCTATTCCTGACTGAGGAGTCCAGAATGAGGACCAAACTGTGATGCCAATACCGAACTGTCCCTAGCAGCATAATCTCATCGGCCGATGATCGATTCCGATGAGTTCTCATCGGGAATTGCTCCAATATGTCTCATCGGCCAAACAGAATCTGAGCAGCAAAATCCGATGGGTTTTGCTCTTAATACGATGAGATTTGGAGCAATTTACGAGCAGTGCAGTCCCGTGCCGATGGATTTAGGATCAATTTTGGATGCTCGGCTTATTTTCATCGGGAAAGTTGATCGGAAGGATATCGTTTTTCGATGAAAAGTAGCTCATCGAAAACTGTGCTCGGATACTGATCGGAACGATGTCATCGTGCGTTACGGGATCAGTTTACGAGGAGTTCGATGATCGGCCGAGCAAAATCCGATGAGTTGATGCTACTTGGGGTGGGTGTATTTGCTTCAGTTCTGCTGTAGCCTTGGCTTAAGGGCGGTAACTCATTGCATAAAACTGTAATTGCTCGACAAAAATTAGTTTTTTGTTCTCAACGTACGCTCTCGTTTATTCTAACTGACTGACTTGTGGGTGAAACACGTGATACGGCATCTTGTAAAATGAGTTGTCTTTTACTATACTCTCTGTAATGAAAGCTGGCGGCTCAAAGTAAAATTAACTTCCCACTTTCCGCACTCTTCCTCTGATGGTTGTTATAGTTACGGCGCTATGGACTTTTTTCCACTTAGCTTTTGCAACAATGGTTAAATGCAAACGGTTAAAATTGCTCTGTGCGTAAACTATTATTCTATCGAAAAATCAACGTTACTAAAGTACAACATTTCCTTAGAAATGTTTTCTTTATTAATGTATGACTAGATTTATTAGAAAGCGTTGAGATATAACTGAGGACATAAATAAAAGCGTAAGCATCATTCGATAATTATAAAATAAATGAATTGCCTCAACAGCAGTGCATAAAAAAGAGTGGAGTTGTTTTCTTTCGTACGGTTTCCATGGAGATGAAGCAACATTTCTTTTACATTGAATTTTTCTTTAAATCTGGCTTAAACTGATTTTCAAGCCAAAACTGGTATTTGAGACTGATAAAGTAAAGGCTCATCTCTAAGGCAGGGATTCAAGTGAAACAGTCGATCGCACATTACAATCGCTACTGGAAATGAATTACATTAGAACGTTTCTTGATAAAAACATCGTGACGTCAGCGTGACGTTTGCCTATGAAAAACGAGCTAGATAAAACGTCACAGCCTACTTGGCGAATAAGAGGAGATCGCTGAGTGCTTGTTAGCTCTTATTGGCTCCACCCGTAGTGACGTCATGCCAAGTTAAGTTGACGATAATGTAATTCACTTCCAGTAGCGATTGCAATTCGAAGCGATCGCAGTGCTGTTTCACTTGAATCCCTGCCTAATATAGCTAAAAATTTTAATAAAAAAGTGGGTTCTATAAAAAGTTATGGATTGTGAAAAAGATGATTGTAGATTTAAAGAAAAAGTAAAGCCAGATTTAAAGCAAAATTCAATGTAGAGTCCGTAACAGTGAAAATTGCATTTCAATGTTCCGAGTGCAATTACAAATATAATATAAATTTAACTATGAAAAAAATATGATATTCATATACTTTAAAATGCACTTTTTAAATATATGTAAAAATTTTAAACTTTTAAAAAGTTTTGTTACGGACACCCCTATGTCACAAATACCGTGAAATGCCTTAGACAGAGAAACACCATTTTTTCGTTTCCCTTTTATACGTTTTCATCATTTATACGTTTTTTTAATCAGTCCGGGCAGAGCACAATACAGTCTCTTCAAAAATGTATAAAAGGTGCTTCATTGTAGCGATTTTTCATTGATCAAAAATAACAAAATACTTATACATACTTCAACTTTCAGTACACTATACATTAATGGTCGATCATTTTTCGAGCACATTTTAACTACGGTGACTAGCAGGGTTGCCAGACGTCCCGGATTTCAAAGGACTGTCCCGTTTTCTGAAAAATTGTCCTGCTTCCCGGGACACATTGATACGGGACGGCTAAAGTTCCGTATTCTAGTTAGAAGCAACATTTTACAAAACGAGACATTAAAGAGTGATAAAAAAATGGATTGAATCATAATATTTTTCAGTAGAAATTTATTGTGACAATTCAGTGTCCATTGCCGTCTTGGTTTTGGGAAATTAATGTACTGTGAACGTAGTTTTTGCTGTTTTTCGGTATAATTTATGTTGAATATACACCCTTTGCTCCCCTGACAAAATTCAATGTGTCGTGCCTGTATCAAGAAAAGAGGATTAATTGCAGGGAAATGCGGATTTTCACAATATTTAGTGCTAAAACTTTTCCCACTAATAGTCATAGCTGCGCGATGGTAGAAAATGTAGTTTTTTTTCATATGTTCATTTTGTATTTTTTTCCCTGTATGAGTAACGTTAGATATCAAAGGATACCAAAGTCAAGGTTGTAAAAAATCAACTGTTAGACCTCCCCCCCCCCCCCCCAAGAAGATGGTTCCGTATTTGTAGTTCTTAAATCTGGCAACCCTGGTGACTAGGAGAGTTATTGCCGAAACTAACTTCAGAGGCAATCTTGCTTAAAAATCTGAACTTTTTCCAGCTGAAAAAGTTGCGCTCATGAGAAAATTTATTATGAAATTAACGCTCAGTGCCCGCCCTTGGTCTATTGAATTGAACATTAATTACGGGGAAATGTAAGGGAAATAATCGCATTCGTTTAATTATACCCCATACGAAAATCCTTAGTAGGGGATATTAATTAAAGTTTGTAAATATTTGCGAACATCCCGGGAACTAAGCTTAAGTCGCACTTTCATACTTTCTTTCATGGTCATTAATTTACCTAAAGCGAAATTAATTCCCGTCTGAGTGAAGAGATCACATTATAACAACATTATACTTTTAACCTTTCATGTAGAAAATGGCTTAAAGAACTTTTTTTATGATGCCAAAAACAGTAAAATGAATCTACCATAATCAATTTCTCTTCTTTCTCCAGCAATTTAAAAAAATAAAAATTAAAACTCTATTCCTTGGATTTCAAAGAGGTAGTGCTAGCAAGTGATTTTTCATATTTATGAAAAATCACTATGCAATATGAATATTGCATTATGTTTAACTTCTTTCACGCTAAAATGGAATAGGTGAGCCTTGAATTGATAATTCATTGTTAATCGTTGTTGGAAAATATTCATATTTAAATGTGTTACATTTTATCAAATTGTATGCTTAAAGGCTTATCTCTATTACTCTATCTATTCAAAATTGAAAGAAAATGACCATTTTGAGACAAAAAATTTGAATTTTGAGCTTTTTGGATTTTTTTTAAATTTCAAAACTCTGCCTATGTGAATTCTAGTGCATCAAGGAACCTCTGTGCCAAGTTTGATAAAAATCCGACGAAAACTGTGGATTTTGTATAAGAGACAAACATACAAGCAAACATACATAAATTTTATACGTATATTGTTTAAACTAGCTGATGTGCCCGGCGTCGAACGGGTTTAAATGCAACATGCCAAATCCAAGAAAATAAATATATGACTTTCAACTAAGCCCAGTAGAATCATATTTCTCAAAGCTATTTTTTGTGACCATGCAGTAGATTAACTGGGTGTGAAGGAGAACGTGAAATCAAACTTAAATGCGTTATTTATTTTATCCGTGTGATTTTCCAAAAAATCATTTTCTATTTTCTAACTGTTGCCAATATCAATTCTCTTTTTATTTAACCCGGTATCGATTATTGGCATAGATGAATATAAAAATCCTAAGAAAGCAATAAATTTCATACTTACTCCAGAGAAGCCTTGGTTCAAAATTTTCATCATGATTACTATTAATATTGTTGTTGCGAGGCAACAAATTTTTGCAACAATGGGTGGAAAATTTAATCATTTAATGGGGAAATGACATGAAATTTACTGTTTTCCATAATAACTTTTTAAAACTAAGTTTTTTAGAAATAAATTATAGCCTATCCTGATTCCTGTTAATGTAGCTATCTACGGTGAAAAAATGGTTAAAATCGGTGCAGTAGTTTTGAACAGTACCCCGGACATACATCCATACAAAAGTAGTCATTTATGTATATAGATTATCCCAGTTATAAGAAATGCAGTTTGGTTTATTTACAAATTTATTAGCCGCGTTTTTGTTTTGAGTTATTGTTTTTCTACTTGACTCAGTTTTCTTAGTTTCTGTTTCTGAAATTCATAAATCTGTCGTCCGCACTGTTAAACATAATTTGAACATTTTTGCAGTATTTCATTAAATTTCAACCTGTGCCAGTTACGTTTTTTATATATTTATTTGTTTATTTATATTTTTTATGTAGCGAAAAAATAAAGAAGAGTGTGAAGAGAGATAAAAATGATGAAAGTGAAGAGAGGAAAAAAAAATAGAGAAATGAAGAAAGTTGGAATGTTTCTTGACCATTGTCGGTGGATAATTTTTGTTCATCGTTTCCTTTAGAAAATAATTAAAAAATTGCTTTTAATCAATAGAGAAGAATTTGATTTTTCTTTCTAAAGAGGGAAAAACTCAAAATTCCAAAGAAGTGGAATGTAAGAAAGTTTCATATCAACATAGCCAGGCCTTGCAGAGCAGATTTGTTTAAACTGTGGTTCATAGTTCTATCCTGCTTAAGGGCCGTGCTCCACATTGACGTAAAGCAGAAAAATAAAGCAGAAACGTAAAATGGATTACATAGTGTTCCTATGGAAAGTACCCGGATTTTCGGTTTCTGCCTTCGGTTTCGGTCGCGTTTTACGCTGATGTGGAGCAGGGCCCTTAGAGTGCAAAATAAGTGAAACTGATTGAAACCTGGTCAATCACAATATTTAACTTGGGAAGTTATCTATAAAGAAATAAACTTGTGTGAATTTTGGTTTCTTATCTAGTCTGAAATTGATGATTTTGCTGACAAAGCAATTAAACATCTTGTCTCTGTTTAACCCCCGACGCAACAAGTAAAGGGGTTATAAGTTCAACATGTCTTCAATCCGCCGATCTGTGTATCTGCCTGTGCCACTCTAGAGTTAAAACCGGTGGACCGATTTTGGGGGAAAGAATAACTTTGAAAGGAGAGTTGATCGACAGTGTTCTTAGCTAGGTCACGTCTTTGGATAACATTAATTAACGAAGATATTAGTTAAAAACCATAAAAACGTTTATCGCCATTTTTTAAGTGAAAACATACTTGAAAATTTAAACAATAGTACCAAATAAAAGAAACAAATCTTCTGCATCTGTTAGAATGTGCTTAGAACTTCCATGCTCTATAGAACTGGAATTAAAACATTTTTTAGCAAATGCGGATAAGCTTTAAATTTTTTGCAATTGGAAAAAAAAAATGCCATTGTTGGCCGACGAGAAAAGAAAACTCAATGATTTAAAATTGTTTATCTGTATAAGGATTTAAAAAGGATTTTCAATTTTCCTTCTTTATTTTGCTTTTGCGACTAGTAAGGATTATCTTTCCTTTTCCATGTATACCATGTCCTCTCGAAAACAATTGAATATATGGTAAATTCTACAAACATGGGTAAATTTGTGTTCCGTACTGACTGCTCTTTTTGTTTTTAATTTAATAAAAAACTATTTTGGGAATATTTTTACGCGTCTTTTGTTCTATAATTCTGATTATCGACAAAGTCAATAATTAATTATTATTTATTTTAAAATGAAATATTGCATTGAAATGTCATCCACATGCCCTGTCCCATAGGGGCAATTTTCACAATCAATGGAATATAGATTTAAAAAAAAAAAAGTGATTTTTTTTCTCAAGAGTTTATTATTTATAAATGTGAATGTGTGCAAGATGTAAATCACAAAAAAAGCAAAATAATGTGAAAATAATATCTCTTAAAGTTAATCTAAACTTAGTCCCAGCGATTATCAGTCATCCACATGTCTGAAAAGTATAGATATTTTTCTCTGAAATGTTTTATTTCAAAATCTGGCAACACATCTTAAAATAAAGCATGGAACTTTGTTATTCCTGGCTGAAGATTAATTTTGCTGTTCTGCAATTACTTCTTGATTAAAAGCAAGCTAAACTCAGCTTTCAAGGCAAGTGTTTTTCATCTTTGTCATTAACATGACCTACAGAATGCAAGTAAAATGTGCATGTAAATGAATTTTGATAATGAATAGGGTGAGTTCTGGTAAGTGCGTCCACGGGGTAAGTGCGTCCACTGGGAATTATATGAACACTGTCTTGAAATGGCTTCTGCAACACATCGACTATGTTAGATAACTGTCTAATGATAATTTCAATAGGTAGAATTCAGGCCTGGATTCAATAGACGAAACACAATCAGGGATAACTTAAATGTCTTCAAAAAAACTCTTAAGTAAAGATTGAGAAGGTTTTGTTTCAGTTTCTCTTGTAGTCATACCAAACAATTAAAGTCAAGAAATGCAAGTTGTTTCTTTTAAGTAATAGCTACTAATAACATACATGGGGTATTTTGATCAAATACTCTAACTAAAATTTGTTTATATGACGGTACGCACTTTCCCTTTCTTTAAAATAAGGTGGGGGTAAGTGCGCACCATTATGATGGGGCAAGTGCGTACCACTATCATGAGGCATATGCGTACTATTATGCGGAGCCAGTGCGTACCATTATGATGAGGCAAGTGTGTACCATTACGTGGAAAATACGACTCTCGTAATTCATCTTTAATTTTGCTTATAACTCTTTTATAAACCGATTATAAATCCGACGTCATTTCCATCAAGTATTTATATTAACATTGAATGCGGCATAAGATTTCAATTTTATTCATTACCTCTGAAATATATTGGCTTTTAGATATCAGTTAATAAATTTTTCTTTGAAAATAGCGATCATGAGCTGTACTTAATTTAAACCAGAATGACAAATGAAGCAATGAAATTAAGTTAAATACTAAATAAGGAACCAACAGATTCAAAAAACGAAGGTGGAGTAATGAATAAATTATATTTAAGAAAATTAAAGAACACCTTGTGAAAAACTATTTGAATGTACAAGAAAAAAAAGTACAAGTATCACATCATGATCAATTATTCTCTTTTTTTGCTCTTTATTTTGTGTTTTTTCTTACTGCTGCTGATTCTAATAAGAAAAATATTTTAAAACCGTATTTATTCAAAAAAAAAACGAATTGTTCATTCAGGTCACCTAACGATCTACCATACAAATAGAATGAAAGAAAATCACAGGGGTACGCACTTACAACAAAGCTATTGGACGCACATGTCTCATCTTACATTTAAGAAGGGGTAAGTGCGAACCCTGGCTTAAACACAGACAGATTAATGTATTTAACCAAATAAACTATGTTGTCTTTGAGTGATTATTACTAAATAAAAACAACTTACATTTGCTCACTTGGTCTTATTAAAAGGACAGAGGAAGAATCACAGACACAACTCTCTCAATCTTCAAATCACAGTTGTTCGCAAGACGCGTAGAATATCACTGATTGCGTTTCATTCATGCAAGCAAGTGCTGATCTCTAGTATTAGGAATTATCCCAAGGCAACTACCTAACATATTTAATATGTGCCAGAAGTTTTTTCCTGCTCATATTCACATAATTTAAGGTGGACGCACTTACCCCGCTAGGTAGGGAAAGTGCGTACCTTAGAGTAGGTGTCATAAACCAGGTCACAAAACCTATGCTTATAGTTTATTTTACATATTATATGCTTGAAAATCTTAGTAAAGGATCTGGAAAGAAAACTAAAAAAAAATTGTGAGTGTACAAGCTTTTTCAACAGAGCAGCATCCCTGAGAACATGAACTTTGCAAAAAAGGGTACGCACTTACCAGAACTCACCCTAAAGCTTACATTTGTGGGTTCTTATTCAAAGTGAAGCCGAAAAATATTCAGATATGACATTTTGAGAACATATTACTTGTGTTTTGTCATTTACATGCCTTAATATGAGACACGTGGATTAATCAAAAGCCGAACTATGACAGTACAATGTTTAAAAATTATGTCTAACAGTTTACAGGGTAAAAAATGTCATTAATATACCTATTGTGTTTGTGTTATTCACATACTTATTGTGTTATTCACATACTCATTGTGTCATCCACATGTCCTTTTTATCATTCACATATGCCTTCAAAAAAATAAAATCCAAAAATACAATAAAATACAAACATTTAAGCTCTGCTGATATTCTATTTTAGTTATGCAACCTATAATGTACTTTGCTGTTTTTTTTTTTTTTCAGATTTTCGATTTTAAATTAATGTTTTGAAATCTACATGTTAGAAATATTCCCGTATTTGTAGAATCACCCATATAAAGCAGTAAGTAACCGCCCCTAAGCATGAGTTAAATATGAAGGGCCCGGGGGGAAAAAGATGAAAGTGACCAAAAAGTGATTTCGAGAAAAACGAAGAACAAAGTTTGATTTCTCGTAACTCCCTATGTAGTTAATACAGTTTTCATGCCCATTGCGGTCAATTCTCATCTTTTTCTCCCCTTATTTTTCTACCAGATGACATTACTCCTTCATAGCCCCTAGATAGCGTTAATATCTCAAATTGACAAAAAAGGGACTCATCTTTTTTCCCCCTGGCCCTTCATATTAGGGGTGCGACATCGATGGCAAAACATCGATGTTAGTAATTACGACATCGATGGTATTGATACATCGATCAAAAAACATCGATGTTCTCAAACATCGATGTTTTAAAACATCGATCTTTTTACAAATATATAACGTACATTTTTGAATATACTACACTATAGAGTAACACACATGAAAATCTCTAATGAATGTTTTCAAGAAGGTCAGATAATTCTTTTGGCATTGCGTCAATGCGTTAAATAAAACTATTATTTAAAAATTGTCAAAGTAAAGTCAATTATAAATTTTTTAATATATATATATATATATATATATTAATTAATTTAAGCAATACAAAAGAATAAGTACTCGACGAATATATTGAAAATACTGAATTTTGATTCATTAATACAAATTAACAGGAATAATTTCGCAACATATATTGATCTGACCCTTGAATAGTACAAAAACTGAGAATAAAACATGCAAAGATTAATACAAACTAGTCACAGAAGAAGGAAATATTTTCTATTTGAATAACACTGAAAATTAATCTACCTCGAAAATGAATCCAAGAAAAATGTATCATAGCACTTACCTTCAGTTGAATGATGAGAAAGAATTATTTTAAATGGATGAAACACAATTTTCTTTCAAACATGAGACATTTATTGTTAGAAGCTAGAAATGTGTATTGTACTTTTACTGTTACATAGATAAACACAAATCAAAAGGAAAAAAAGGAACGACTTAAGTAGGGGGATGTAGATAAGTATTATAACCCCCAATATTTGGGTTTGACAGTTTGGAGGAAAAGAAGTTTGTTTACTTTGTCCCCCTGAAGCGCATTTCTCTTTTCGCTGACTATCCCACCAGTCAGGGAAAAAACTCTTTCCGATGGGACAGAAGTTGCCATCACTGCTAAATACTTAAGCGCAACTTTTACAAGTACTGAGTTTTTGAAGTTATAATTTTCACCGTAGTACTGTATAGGGTTTTCCTTCAGTTTAAGAATTGGAGCCTTGAAATACACAGCAAGTTCTGGCACCAGACTACCTGTGTCGAGTTGTTCCAATAATTTCGACCTCTTCCTAACACTCCAGTTGTCTTCCACCATCTTGTGGTGATCTTCCCAAAAATCATCTTCTGCACAGAAAAATGAATCTTAAAAAATATGTGAAAACAAATGAACTTTTTTGAGTAAAATTATAAGTAAATTCAATTACCCAACGAGCAAAATGGAGCTGGAGACACTTGTTCGTCGTCTGATTCCGATGATTCTATATCATCCTTAATTTCAATGTTCAGTTTTTTGATCCACTGGTCTAGTGCCGTCTTGTCTTCAAAGTGAAGATTTTTGAAACGCGGATCGAGCAATGATGACATAGCAAAAAAACGATTACTTTCAATGTCACCAAATCTTATCTGAAATTGTTTCAAAATATTTACTTTAAATTGTTCAGCAAGCTCTGAAAAGCATGACACGTCCTTGATTTTTTTCTCCATCAGCTTAACAATTGGTATAACACAATTCGCAGTTACAAATTTTTCTCCAGATGCTTGCCTTGTAGCAAATTCTATACTTTTGTACAATGAGCAAAATTCCATCAAAAACTCCACTTCTGAAGCTGAAGGCATTGGCGGCACTGATTTACTGAAATTAACGATGCTCGCCACATCCTCTCAACTTAAAAAATCTTTCTATCATGTAATAAGTTGAATTCCACCTGGTTGATACACATTGAATTAAAGTGTATTCAGTTTTCTTCTTAAGTTCATCACTACCTACCATGCTGTGCTTGAAACATCTGACAATGCTTTTAACTTTATCGATAACACAGGCCAACAAAAAAAACCTTTTTGAAAACTTTTTTAATTTTAATAGCTGATCTTGATAGATTTTTATGTGCTGAATCCAAATCTGCTTGTAGTTTTTATGTATCACCCTTAGTTTCCAAGCAAAATGTATTTTATTATATAGTCTAATACCCATTTACAGTATATAGGGAAATCAATGAAACACTGTAGAATCGTAAAAATGGTTTGTATTTACAGTAAAATACTTGGAATAGTAATTTTATGTGATGATACAAGGTTCACTTGTCAGCTGGAATTGCTTTATATTTTCTTTCCCTTTTTTCCTTGAAGCTTCTTGTGTAGCTTTTCCTGCGATGAATAGCTTGCTGAACTTCCCGGTGAAGTGACCAACAGTAATCCCCCATCATGTTGTAGCATGTGTTTCAGCAGTGCTGCCAACATCATCTTTGTTCATTAGACCTATTTTTTCATGTTATCTTAACTATGAAAAAGCTGTTAAATTCTAAAAATGTTTCTTTATTTCATGAATGTAACTATAAAATGTGAATAAATGGTGGGTGATACAACTTTTTAAGCATCATATTTGGATTCAGCAACCTAAACAACATAAGAATAAGGTATTTTCATTAAAAAAGTTTTTTCATCGTTGGCCTGTGTAATTTTAACTACATCTGGCAAGGACTCATACGATTTTTGCGCCATTAAATTTAGTAAATGAGCAAAACACTGGCCATGCTTTTGTTTCCCGTATGCTTTTTCCATTGCGCGTACAATATTTTTCCCTCCATCAGTTAGAACAGCAGTAATTTTTTCTTTTGTTATACCCCACTCGAAGCATGTTTTCGCTAGATAATCAGCCAAATTTTGTGCGGTGTGACTTTCATGTAATTCATAAACGCCTAAGATAACAGATGCAAGCTCCCAAGTTTCAATAAAATGCACTGTTACGCAAAAAAAGCTTCTCGTTTGGTGTGTTTCAGTCCAAATATCAGTGGTGAGACCCGCATTTGCCACAATTCCTAGTCTCTCTTTTACGATATGAGCCACTGTTTCATATTTCTGATCAATCAATGCATCAATTGTTCTCCGTGATGGAACCGTATACAACGGCACAGTTATTTTTAACAAATTTTTGAAACCCTCATCTTCAACTATTGAGATTGGTTGAGAATCCCTGCAAATCATATATAATATAGCTTGTGACACTTTGCTATGCATACCACCACCATCTTTAAAAGATGTTAGTTTAGAGAAACTTTCTTTCAAAGTTTTTTGATGGAACCTTGAAGCTGAAGCATCGTATTTATTCACAACAGTAGAATTTTCACTAACGGGTTCAAGTTCAAGCAGCTCTTCCTCTTCTGCTAAAGTTACAGCGGATGAAGAACATGGAATGGGTTCAAAGTCTGGATTGTGTGATTTGCCTTTTACTTTAGACTTATATGAGGATTGAAAATATTTTTCATGAATATCTCCATGCTTTGATTTCAGGTGCCCAATCAAGTTTGTAGTATTTCCAGATGATTTCAGGGATTTCAAGCAAATATTGCATTTTGCTAATGTAGAAGAAGTTTTGGAGAAATATTTCCAAATGAGACTTTTAGGCGGCATAACTGAACTAGAGACGTTTTGTCCCTTTAATCAAATTCTTATTTCACAGAATAATTTTCAAGAGAAAAAGGAAGCACTGAATTTCACATCACCACAATAAAAGAAGCACTAAGAGCCTTTATCTGTTAGTGTCAGTACTAGGATTCTCTAACTACGATACCTATAAAACCGCATTTTGCAAGTCAACTGCAAAAAGCAAACAAAACAGATCCGAGAAGGTTTTCCTGTCGCCGTTAATGTTTATGATGTGTCAAAAAAAATCCCTCTGTTTATTCGAAATGCATTTATATTTCGGTTAAAGAGGTATAGTTTTGGGAAATTCCAGCCACATCGGCGGCAGCAGATTTACTTTTCTTTCTTTTTTTATGCTATTTTCCAGACACTGCGAATTTAATACATCAAATAGCTTAATTCGCATGGTAGATCACAGGGGCTCAGCTCTAGCACTTTTCAAATATAGACGAGTTTTTGCTTGTTTGACGGGAATTCAGACTATTTACGTGTGAAAATGAGATTCAATAAATGATAACTAAAGGACTCCTGCACTTTTTTTGTCAGACATTAATTCCGGGTGCATATCGTATGTATTTGGGTACGACATTGGGGATGATGTTTCCGAAATTGAATGTTTTTGGGTCTATTTTTTAATGTCAACGTTTTTTCATTTTGAAGATGATGTTTTTCTATCGATGTCACTTCTCTGTGAGAAATATTTCCATATTTAATTAAAAATGAAAAAAAACATCGACATCGGAAAAAACATCGAACCCAAAACATCGATGTTTAAAAAACATCGACACTAAACTATCGATGTTAAAAACATCGATGTTTTAACAAAAACATCGATGTTTCCAAAACATCGACATCGATGTCGCAGCCCTACTCCATATATATTTAATTTAAAATGCTTTCTGACCAGCAAAGTTCGTTTCAATATGAGGTCGACAATCAGGGTCGGCGTTTTTTTTTTTTTTAATTCTAAAATTTTTAATTTAATCTTAGTACTTGTTTTACTACTAAAATGTGCGAGCAAGCACTTTCTGCACTTCTTAAGATAAAATGCATAAAGTAGAACGAAATCGACTTAAGAATATTGGACCATCCTTAAGGCTGAGACTTCAACAATTCTCCGCTAGACCTCAGAAAAACAAATCCAAGAAATAACTTCGTTCTTCCCTCTGATTCATGCGTGAAGACCAACGATACGAATACATCAATGACATATGATTTATGAAAGGACTAGCGGTACCCGCACGGCTTTGCCCGTGGCATAAAATTAAAAGTTCATTTGTAAAATAATTGATATAGCAGAAAAAATGCTCTATTTTAGTTGTAATTCAACTATAATTCCTTCAAAGTATGATATAAAAATCTGGTATGGACCCCACGCTACTTAATTTTACGTGTAAATTTCTTAGAAGATGCCTTAAGTGCTAAAATAGTGCTTGGAGTGAGCAAGATAACAGTTCAAACATTTATATCCCTAGTTTACCACGAAACAATGCAAAAAAAATGTTTTACAATGATTAATCTCTTAAATATCGCCGATTTTAACATCATTCAGTGGATTTTTCGCAAAATATCGCCAATAGCGCCAAATTGAGTCCAAATAAAAAAAAGAAAACAATTTTTTTCGCTAACTTGGCGATATGTCTCCAAATTGGCAGCAAATATTTGACGACCAAAAGCTTGGCGATACATTGCAAAGTGGTCGCGCCAATTCATATCACTTTTGTCTGCATTGAAATGAACACTGATTTACTCCATAACAGGGGTAAAACACCCCCTTGGAACATTCGAATGCAACCCCAAGGGGAGATGCACAAAAATAAGCCAAAAGAGAAAATAAGAACAATTTTGTTGCTCACAGAAACTAACAGAAATCTTACCAAAGTTTAAAAGAAGAAGAAAATTTTCTTTTGCTAGCGTTAAAAACAAAACAATACATTTTCCGAAATGAAACACTTTAAAAAGAACGATGCAATAACGCAATTGATACGATATTTGGTTAATCTGTGTTTTAGGTACCCTTTTCTCTCTAAATGGGCGATTGGCGCGCCAAGCGTGGTAACTCTGGCTATTTTGCGTAGTTTCTCTCAAAGCTTTTACTTCCACGAGACACGTAAAAACGCGCCAAGTAAGGTCCCAAAGCGTTTTCACCGGGAAAAAGACGGGGTTGCCAGAGAATTGAAACAAAAAAATACTACGCCTCCTCTAAAAAAAATATTACAAAATACTACTGTTTCCAAACGTTGCCAAAATCAATGTTGCTGAAATGCGAAATCTATTAAAATAAACAAAAAATGCACCAAATCTTTTAATTAAGTCATTAGAATATTGGAAACAGGGTTGCCGGAAAAATACTACGCTCCTTATTTGGGCCGAGAAAATATTACCGTAGTATCAAAAATACTACTTCTGGCAACGCTGGAAAAAGAACGAAACAAAAATAGGTATGAACACGTAACCATGGTAACAACATGAAAAGTTGATTTCCGTTGATAAAATAATTCATTTCATGTCTCTTTTCAAACAAATTTTATTCTCGAGTAAAACCATTTTAGAATCGTTTGGCTTTCTTTACTGAAGGTAAGCCTTGAATTCCGGGATTCTAAAAACAATTGTTACAGCTCTCCTGATGATCGTAGAAACTTCGAAAAAACTTCATTTTGTGCAGAAAATTTCAAGCTTTCGAATGACATAAGACTTGAAAATGTGTATGAAATATTTCTTCCCTATTTTATCGAATTTCCGCTAAGAATTCGAATAGAAAAAGAACGAAATGGAATTTTCGAAAAATCACTTCGAGGTGCAAAACTACATGCTACAAACTAATTTTGTGCCAAGTGGCATGAAAATCGACCGAACGGTTTTGGCGCAACGCGCGTAACAAACAGACAGACAGACAGAAAGAAAAAAGGAAAGACAGACCCACCTTCAGCTTTATTATTAGTAGAGATAGAGAAGTCTGCGAAATCTATTTCAAAACTATTCCAAATGCGTTCGTATGCATTAGGACTGCGACATCGATGACAAAACATCGATGTTGGAATTTAAAGACATCGATGGTATTGATACATCGACCAAAAAACATCGATGTTGCAAAAATCTGTTTTTAGATATACAGTAGCCCCTCGTTATATCGCTCATTCGGATATATCGCTCTTTTCTTTTGTCTCCCCCCCCCCCCAAAAGAAAACTTTTAGTTCGAAACCATTTTTGAGAAAATATGTAAGGTGCTCAGAAAAGGTCTCTTTCTCATTTATTTTGTCATCAATGAACAAAACGAAGGTTCTTCTATTCGCTGAAAAGAAGCAGCTAATTCCTGTCACCCAAACTTGCATACTGCAGAGATAGTTTGGAAACTACTGGAAACTTTCTTTTGTATTGATACAATGAGTGAAAAGCATTTTTTTTTTGTTACTTTTGACTGAAAACAAATCTAATGTTCGAATAAATAAATTTTTATGTATGTGCAGGTGCACGCATAATTTACTTGCATGCTGGATAGAAAACAATTTTTAATGACCTCGGTTGTATCGCGCTTTCGGATATATCGCTCTTTTTTCTTGTCTCCCGAAAAGCGCGATATAACGAGGGGTTACTGTATAAAATATTGTCTTAAAAAAACCTCGAATGAGAAACAACGATGTTTAAAAATCATCGACAGTAAATGATTGGTGGTAATTAAAGATTTTTTTTCCCAATAGGATAAATATTTCAACTACTGATTAACGGTGATTCTTTTTATCGCTTTTTTTTTGCTAAAACATAAAACATCGGCACAAAAAAATTATAATTAATAACTTAAAAAAAAAAACACAACAAAAGAACAAATCAGCGATGATTAAAAATTACCGAGCGCAAAACAACGGCAATAATCATGGAAAACTTTTTCAATGAGATTAATTCTGCAACTTCCGATTTACGATATGCATAAAAGTTTTAATAAGTGTAATTATCGCACATTTTTACGCACCTCTTTTAATGAAAAATAAAACATCGACATCGAAAAAAACATCGAACTCGAAACATCTTTGTTTGAAAAACATCGACCAAATAACATCGACCAAATAACATCGATGGTAAAAACATCGATGTTTTTACAAAAGCATCGATGTTTCCAAAACATCGACATTAATGTCGCAGCCTTAGTATGCATACTATACTCCTAAACTAGTATTAATCTTAGAATATTCATTAGTTCAGGATCATGAACAGCGGTTTTACTTGAAATGCATCCTTTCAATGGTTTTAAACATTAAGTTAGAATATAGTAGTGCTGAAAATCCGAGTCTCAAAAGCTCAAGATTCCGGTTATTCCGATTTGTTTTATTGACATTTTAAGGTACATTT
>JAXGGA010011721.1:0-41389 GCA_038373865.1 Uloborus plumipes | reverse complement strand
GAACTTCGCTTGTCTACTTTCCTTGTCTATTCTAACTAAATAGTTGCTGTGTCAATACCATAGGGGCCCCATTATCCCAATGTGCCCAGGGCCCCATAATAGGTTAAAGACGGCCCTGAGTAAAACTATTTTCTGTATCGTTTCACAACATCACAGAGCTGTTTGAGTCTTCACAACAGTTTTATCTACTCGACTGAATGCGTGAAACATTATTAAACTACGAAATGTTTGCACTTGAAGAATTATTCACTACACTGTTAAAGTAAGCCCACGGAGATACGGCTGATGAACTGAAAGCGGATACTGACCACTTTATTTTGAAACAGGTTGGATTAGCGAGAACGAGCGAAAAAGTGACAAATGTTTTCCAAAAATATGAATCTCGGAACAATGTCGAAAACAAGATTCCACTAGATTAGATCTCTCAAAGTTGACATATTTTGTAGACATTTATTCATGTACGTCATAAAAAAATACCCGCTCTAACGTCAACAAGCCTTACATTATCTTAACTTTAAGTAAATCGTTGACACTTACACGAAAACCCGGTTAATAGAGTTTCAAAAAATCGAAGCTCTACCGTTCTTGAAACGCAATAACCTTTAACAGCAGGACAAAATATTTTTTGTCGCAAGGACTTCACCTTGGTGTTTCAGTAGGGGAGAGCGGGGCTAAAAGTTCCGTTTTTTGATCAAGCTCAAAATTCGTTTTGAAAACTTGGTTCTAGAATTAATATTCCGAGGTTAAAACTTAGTATTATATGTCCCTTTGATATACAGACTGTTTTTTGAGTTGTATTTTGTAAGGTTTTTCAATAATTAATTTTTTAGAAAATAAAGACGAAAAGGAACAACTAACCCCGTCTTGGGGCAAGTTGTTCCGTCGGTGGGGCAAATTGTTCCGATATTAACAAGACGATGAATAACGATGCTGATTTCGAATTTAACCACGTTGCGAGATGAATAACTCATTAAAAACATAATTTGTATTTTAAAAAAAACAATGGTTGATATTAGTATGACTTTGTGTATGGCTGTATAACTGTAGGTACGCATGTATGCATGTGCGTATGTAGGTATGTCGCGTAACTCAAAAAACTGTATAACGTAGAAGATTCTAATTAGATATGTTGGCTTTGAGGGAGGTCTTGTTGTGTTCCTCCCCCTGTGGTTGCATTCGAATATTCCCTGGGGGAGGGGGGTTACCCCTTCTTTGGGGTAAATCAGTGTTAATTTTAATATAGACGAAAGTGATATGAATTGACGCAATCACTTGACGATACATCGCCAAGCTTTTGGTCGCTAAGTGTTTGACGCCAACTTGGTGACAGATCGCCAAGTTGGCGACATTTTTTCCGAAGAAAATGATTTCTTGCATTTCGGTTCATTTTTTGCGCTATTGGCGATATTGTGCGAAAAATCCACTGAAGGCTGTTAAAATCGCACATATTTAGAAAATCAGTTTACGTTCAAGAAAAAAAAAATGGCAACCGATTTTTATTCAACTTTTTTTTACGATTCATTTTTTTCACGCTAATTAGAACAGACGATTTCCGTAAATCCAATTTGAAATTGATTTTTACTAACTTAAAAAGGCCTGTATCTTTTTGCCGGGTGAAGCGTTTAGTAATTTCCAAAGCTGCGCGAGAAAATTCCCTTCAGAACGTATTTTCTTCGATCTTTCTAATGAGACCTTTGCTTTGAGGCGTTTCCTGTTACGACGGGATTTAAAACTTTTTTTGGCGATTAATTTCTTTTTTGCACTGGATGCCGGAAAATTTCGACTTTAATAATGCAATCGGGACTTATAGACACGCGTTGCTTGACAAAAGTTTTATTCTCAAGGTAGACCGTGCAAAGCCGGGCAACGCATCTAGTAAATAGTAAATTATAACACATTAATATGGTAAAATACAGTCAATACAGTGCAACATATTAAAATTACATTTAGTAACTAACAGCTTCAACAGCTAATAAGCTAAGATAATTGGTTCAGTCTTCAGTTATAACAGGGAGTTATCTAGAATTTCTAATACGAACCTCTGAAAATATGACTTTTATATCAAAGTATGAAATATATTTCGATATCTTATATAGTTCGCTCTTCGAAAATTTTATATCTGATATATATCTATCGGATAGACTGAATATTTCTGGATTTATGTTTGGTGAGATCTCACTTTCGGTCTTCACAGTAACATATAATGTTTATTTATATGTGTATTAAGTTACTGCATCACTGGTTCAGATGAATAGGGCAAGACGTTCCTTCGGGCTAGTTGCTAATTTTTCTGGGGCAAGTTGTTCCGCGGAACAACTTGCCCCCAAAAAAGGGAACAACTAGCCCCAAAAGCACATGTCTTTAAAATATTGAGTTATAGGTTAGAGAACGAAACATAAATAGTTTCAGCGTAGGATATAAGGGTGCACAATCTGTCTTCATGTAAAAAAACCAAAAAGCTAAACATTAAGTATTATATTTCGGCTGAAAGACCAAAAACACCAAAAACAAAAATATTTACTTTCGTAAGTCAGTAATGCACGTGCTCGGCTTTTGATACACCGAACGCCACTGGGCTGGCTAAAATAGCCGCCATTTGTGCGCTATAACATTCTATTTCACGACGTATTTACAAAATACATGTATATTTTTTCTTCGCTGAGCTATTTCAAAGGGAACAACTTACCCGCGGAACTTTTAGCCCCGCTCTCCCCTACTTCAATTTGATCTTAAGGCTAGAGTGGACAAATAAAATGGATTTTTTTCAATTATTGATTTACATGTCTAAAACTTTGTGTGCTAGTATTATTGTATATTTACGACATCTAAAAGCATAAACAACACAAATTAGTGCAAAAACAATGAATACTTTTTTTTCAAATTTCAAATTTAAATATTTTTTTAACAAAATTTCAAAATGTTCCAGGCGTCGCAATTTTTTTTCAAACTTTGAATTTCCACTTAATTTCCAATCATTAGGCATGACTGCATAAAACAATGCGTTACATGCAATTTTTCATGTGATAGTTTATAAAAGATGGCTGAAAATGAAAATTTATATGTTTTTTTAACTGAAAATTTTTATTTTCAGCCATCTTTTATAAACTATCTCATAAAACATTGCACATAATGCATTGTTCTGTGCCATCATGCCTAATGATTGGAAATTAAGTGGAAATTCCAAGTTTGAAAAAAAATTGCGACGCCTGGAACATTTAGGAATCTTGTTAAAAAAATATTTAAATTTGAAATTTGAAAAAAAGTATTCATTGTTTTTGCACTAATTTGTGTTGTTTATGCTTTTAGATGTCGTAAATATACAATAATACAAGTACACAAAGTTTTAGACACATAAATCAATAATTGAAAAAAATCAATTTTATTTGTCCACTGTAGCCTTAAGCACCTACATAAGGGCAGGGTTGGTTTTTTCCCGTCCAAGACGCAAAAATGGTAAACACCGGGAAAAAGACACACTCGTAAACATACGTTACATGATGCTAAACATATTGTGACATGATGCATGATGCTAAACTCCAATGCGGAAGTGGAAGCCGAAGAATACGATTACGATTGGTAAATGTTTGGGACTCTGTGTGGTGTGTAAATATTTACATAATTGTACTCCATTGTCCGATTTATAGATCTTCTTTTTCTTTTTTTTTTCTTTTAATCTTTCAAGCTATTTACTTAGAGCTCAATTTTGGCATTTTTAAAGGTTGTTTTGAATTTAGGTTTTTAATAATCAGCTTTTTCCATGTGGGAAAAACATGGTATTTACCCTGCATAAGGGTCAGCAGTATCCCTTAAAAATGTTTCTGAAATATGAATTTCGAAACAATGTCAGAAACAAGATTCCAGTAGATTACATCCCTCAAAATTTTATCCTACTTTTCAGACATTCATTCATTAACGTCAGAACACAGAAACCCCTCTGACATCCACCAACCAGCTCTCCGGGACAGCATGTCCTCCACAATTTTGGTATGTACAACAACATGCACCCTCATCCACCACGTTCGGACGGTCACTATCGCATCAACTTTATTAATATTGTTTCCGGAATTCGATTGCTCTCCCTAATTACAAATGCCGCATTCTGCACTGCTACGTGATAGTATTTAATTTCGGTTTGTTTTCCTCCATTGATTTCGAGAAACTCCGTGATGCTAATACGTAAGTTCTCTGCTATCGAAAACACAATTTGTTTCGCTATTCTTTATTCTCGGCAGCAGGCATTCGTGTGATAAGGGAGGGATAGAGACAAAGAGAAAGTCAAAAAAAAGTTTGTTTTTATTAGGAAGTCAAAATGCACGGCTTGCTTCAGTATGTTAAGCTTGTATTAAATGAAAAGTTAAAAATAGCTATCACTTAATTGGTGTTTTTTTCGTGAGTAAGTGCCCGCCAACTTGTCTACACTGTACTTTTAGAGAAGTGAAAGATGAATATGTATATACAAATTCTTTTCTGTTCCTGAATAGTAGTGAAGTCAAACATCGTGTAATGCATCACATGTTATCACACCGTCACACTTCACACACTCCAGGGTCCCCCGTATCTACCACAACTCGTGGTTTAACCGGGATAGGGCCCTGAAGAGCGCTCTGTTCTTTTTTTGAACCAGAACTAAGGGTCGAGCAAACCCTTGGCCCAGCACTCCCAGAGGTATCGTTTCACTTGGAGGATTTTTGTGACCACGGCATTTTTAACGTCCCCCAGCCACCATTAATCAAGACGAGGGATCTTTGATCTGCTGGGATCGAACCCGGGTCCCTCCGGTCACGAGTCCGAAGCCATACCGATCGGGCTACCACGACTCCAACGTTGTAGCACCAGCGGCACTTCCTGAGAGGTGCCACTTGACTCCCTATGGCACCCTTGAAGATGCCGTTTGACTCCATGTGGAACCCTATAGGTGCCTTAGGGCACCCTATGGTTGCCACATAGGCCCCTAGGGAGCCTAATGGCACCTTCAAGGGTGTCATAGGGAGTCAAGTGCCACAACTCAGGAGGTGCCGCTGGTGCTACAACGTTTCACCCTTAACCCATTTATGCCCAGTAGCCTAAAAACGGGACGCTGGTTAGTTACTGCATACAATAACCTGTAATGGGTATATCCTTTTACTAAATCTGTTTTTCACAAGTTAAATAGTTCTTCTTCTTGAGAAAACCAGTTAGAGTCACTATTTGGACATCAGAGTTTATTGTCAGCTATTTTTCAGACAAATCAGTCAAGCAACGATCCAGCATCGGTAGCCATAGAAAGGATTTTTTTTTGCGAGCTCTTTTTTTCATAAAACTTAACTATTGGGTCATTCCATGTCAAGTGATCCAACGTTTTTTACCTTACATTTTTGTATTCCTTTCACATTTGGCTCATCAATTGTACCCCTTGAGGTAATCAAAAGTCTCAATTTTTGGAATTTTATCTCTATTATTTTTTCATTTATGAGACTTTGAACTTTGGAAAAACCCTCGTTTTTCCATGGATAAGGATACATAAAAGGGACCATAACTCGGCACCAAATATAGATAGAACATTTTGGTAAATGGCATTTTAAAGTACGTTAGTTGCCGCTTAATCTGATATGCAACACGACTAATTTGATAAAAATTTTCTTTTTCAAAAAATGAAATTTGAATTTCAAATTTAAATTTCTCGAAAAACATATAATGAATTTTTTTGAAAAAATTCTCAAAAATTTTTGTGTATTTCATCTATGTTTGTACAAATTTTTAGATTGGGATCTCAATTGGATCATATTTTTTTAAATTTTTGAATAAAACTGTACAGGAAAAAAATGATATTTTTTAGATTCTATTTATTTAAATACTAAGTTCTCTTGCTTGTGACGGTCTAAAAAGTAGTGAACAAACATGAATATATTTAAAGTGAGTTAGCATGAGCTTATAGATTTGTCAGGTTCACCCCCCTCCCCCCTTCCTCCCCCGCACAACCACTCTTTTTTAATTCAAAACTGTTCAAAATGTTAAAAAAAAAAAAAAAAAACTCTTTGATACAAAATGAATAGTAAACTTATTTAAAGTTGGTAAATGAGTTTCCTTATAACTAGACGAAGTATCCCCCTCCTCCACCCAAATATACCATTAACGCTGTACTATTATGACGTCTAACTTGGGGATTGAATTGACTATCATTTTTACTCTAGGTAAGTAAGCTAGAATTAACTTGTAGATTGGTCAGCTCCCCCTCCCTTCCTTCCTGACCCAACCATTTCCCCCCCCCCAAACTGTTTAAAATGCTGAAAAAAAAAGCTTCTTTGATACAAAATGAACAGTAAACTTGTTTAAGTTGGTAATTGGGCTTCCTTATAACAAGGCAAAGTACAACCCTTCCCCCACCCAAATATACCATTAACGCTAACGCTATACTAATATGACGTCTCACCTGGGGATTGATTTGAGGATTATTTTCCCCCAAGGTATATATTGTTTTTCAGACGAAGTGTTTCGTTTTCAATCCGAACTTCACAAAGTGTACTTCCATTCAAAATCTGAATTTAAACTTATGGTTCATTTCATCCCCTACCCCAGCACCAATCTTCAATTTTAAAGGGAGGGAATAAATGGGTCGCCCCAAGACCATAGCAAACAGCAAAATAGCACCTGTTTCCCCTTGTTATCATAATGTTTTCCATTATTTTTACACAAAACTGAAAAGAAATTAAAGTGTCACGTTATATGTCAGTCCCCATCACTGCCTTTCCTTTCTCTTATTAGACAAAGCTCATGGGCTAATAGGAAGGAGTAACAAACAGAACAAACTGAAACACTACCAGACATCAGTAGAGACTAAGGCTTTGAAATGGGGTTAGACAGGATGATAAAAAAATAAAAGTTTGGAGCGGGAAGGTAGGAAAAGGGGAGGAGCAATCTGTACAGAAGTTAAACAACATGAGAGGTTATGATCAAAAAAGCAGTGTTTGTTTAATATATATATAGATAAATCTTGCTGCATTACTTTCCTTTACAACAAAATGAAAAAGAACACAAACGATTAAAAAAATTAAATAACAGCTGCACACTAGATAATGTGGAAAGATTGTTATGGGGACACAGACATATGATCTGATATTTTGATTTATTTTCAGTTTTGTGTGAAAAGAATAGAAAAAACGATGAGAATAAGGAGAAACTGCTATTTTGCTGTTCGCTATGATATTGGGGCGACCCATTTATTTCCTCCCTTCAAAATTGAAGATTGGTGCTGGAGTAGAAGATGAAATGAATCATAAAGTTAAATTTCAGATATTGAATGGAAGTACACTTTGAAGTTCGGATCGAAAAGAAACACTTCGTCTGAAAAACAATATATATACCTAGGGTGAAAATAATCCTCAACTCAATCCCCAGGTTAGACGTCATATTAGTATAGTGTGAATGGTATATTTGGGTGGGGAGGGGGATACTTCGTCTAGTTATAAGGAAACTCATTTACCAACTTTAAATAAGTTTACTATTCATTTTGTATCAAAGAGTTTTTTTTTTAAGCATTTTGAACAGTTTTGAATTAAAAAAGAGTGGTTGTGCGGGGAGGAAGGGGGAGGGGGGGAACCTGACAAATCTATAAGCTCATGCTAGCTCACTTTAAACATATTCATGTTTGTTCACTACTTTTTAGACCATCACAAGCAAGAGAACTTAGTATTTAAATACAGAATCTAAAAAATATCATTTTTTTCTGATACAGTTTTATTCGAAAATTTAAAAAAATATGATCCCATTGAGATCCCAATCTAAAAATTTGTAAAAACATAGATGAAATACACAAGAATTTTTGAGAATTTTTTCAAAAAAATTCATTATATGTTTTTCGAGAAATTTAAATTTGAAATTTAAATTTCATTTTTTGAAAATAAAAATTTTTATCAAATTAGTCATGTTGCATATCAGATTAAGCGGCAACTAGCGTACTTTAAAATGCCATTTATCAAATCGTTCTATCTATATTTGGTGCCGAGTTATGGTCCCTTTTATGTACCCTTATCCATGGAAAAACGAGGGTTTTTCCAAAGTTCAAAGTCTCCTAAATGAAAAAATAATAGAGATAAAAATCCAAAAATTGAGACTTTTGATTACCTCAAGGGGTACAATTGATGAGCCAAATGTGAAAGAAATACAAAAATGTAAGGTAAAAATTTTCTCAGATTTTGGATCACTTGACGTGGAATGACCCTATTTTAAAATGATTTGCTTAAAATTGATTAAAGATGCCTTTGTAATGTTACTTTGCAAAAGTAAAGTCATCAGGCCCGTCATTTAGGGGGGCAGGGGGGTCAATTGCCCCCCCTGGCTTTGAGAAATAATCAATGTATTTACATAAAAGTGGGCGTGGTTTTTGATGTTTTCCGGTGAAAGTGCATTGTGTTTGGACCCTTTGCCCCGCCCCCCCCCTCTGAAAAAACTTGAAATGACGTCCCTGAAAGTCAAGTAAGGTCGTATTTTGCTCACATATCTGGGTCATTCCGACGAAAATGCTACAAATCATGTTTGAAACTCTTTACTTAAGATTATCAATTTTAATAATTTCCACCAACTAATCATATTTTTTTTTTTGAGTTTCCATTTACTTGTGTGTAATGAAGCGTAAATAACTAGTACATGACTCATTTATGAAAGGATTTCAAATATTTTGATCACTTTGGTTAACAGAGTGGACACATAACAGAGTGGACAAATAAGCCTTTAAAAATATCTGTATAATCACAAGGAAAAGTTAGAATCACAGAACAAGCATAAAGTGGAATAAACAGCCTAAAACTGTAAGTCTGTCTGCAATTTCAAGAAAAAATCTATTTTTTTCATCATGAAATTGGCTCTAACAGAGTGGACATCCAACAATTCAAATTAACTGTCATAAGGAAAGAATTAGGCTCACCCTGGTTGTTGACTACATAATTCAATGTAGCAAGCTAATCACGGCAGTTATAAAAGATACACTGCTCGACATTGAAAATGCAACACCAAGAAGGAGTGGTCAGAAATTGATGAAATTTGGTAAGAAGACATAGACAGCATGGAACAATAAGTGATATTTATTTCAAAATAAATAAGCAAAATTTAGAGCGAGGACGGCGTCGGCTCAGTAAGAAGTAGGACCACCGCGGACAGCGATGCACGAAGAAACACGTCTAGGCATGGAGTCAAAAGCCTGCGGATGGTGTCCTGAGGGATGGCACTCCATTCCCTTTCAACCATTTGCCACAGTTCGTCCTCTGAAGGAGGCAGTGACAGGTTCTGCAAACGGCGTCCAATCACGTCCCACACATGTTCGATTGGTGACAAGTCAGGAGAGTATGGTGGCCAGGAAAGCATCTGTACACCTCGTAGAGCATGTTGGCTGATTCGAGCACTGTGAGGCCGGGCGTTATCCTGTTGAAAAATTGCATTTGGCAGACTCTGAAGGTAGGGGATTGCCACCGGCCGCAGTACATTATCTACATATCGTTGGGCCGTCATAGTGCCCCGAATACGAACTAGAGGTGATACGGAATTGTATGCAATAACGCCCCAAACCATTATGCCACGTTGTCGCGCTGTGGGGCGTTCCACAGTTACTGCCGGATTCGATCTCTCTCCACGTCGACGCCACACACGTATGCGATGACTATCGCTGGACAAACAGAAGCGGGATTCATCTGAGAACACTACGGTTTGCCATTCTGCCATCCACGTCGCTCTGGTCCGGCACCATTCCAAACGTTGGAGTCTGTGCTGTGAGGTCAATGGCAGTCTTCTTAGCGGGCGCCGTGATTGCAGGCCACGTGCAACCAGTCGACAGGAAATGGTTCTGGTCGACACAAGAACATCCAGGGTACCTTGCAGCTTGCACGTGCTGCAGAATCGACGTACAAGTGACTTGCGGGTTCGCCACAGCTTGTCGGTGAATCCGTCGATCCAAGCGGTCTGACGTCACTCTGGCTGCACCTGCACCCCTCAATGTGGCTACATTTCCTCTTTCCAACCATCTCCGACACAGCCGATGCACAGTGCTTGCATCCATGTGGGTATCAGCTGCAATTTGACGTATGGACCAACCTCCCCTTCTCAGTCCGATCACCATGCCCCTTGTAAAGTCGTCTATATGCTGGAAGTGTCTTCGTTGAGGACGGCGTGGCATTTCCTCCTATCACACGTATCCTTCGAGACAAAAACCAAATTTCTCCGATAATTAGTCTGGCAGAAAAACCAACATGAACATAGCCCACTTTTCAACTTCATTCTCTTATATCTTACTTCACGTGCGTCGGAGAACTGCGCATTTCATATCATTTGCATAACTCAGTGACGTGCGTCTACGGTAAAATTTGCATGAATTTCTGACCACTCCTTCTTGGTGTTGCATTTTCAATGTCGAGCAGTGTACATCAGATTGAATGCAATTGTTTATTTTATTTCCAAAAAGCATATAACAGAGTGGACAATTCGAAACATAGAAAATCTAGGGACATGGATAAATAATAGTGTTTGGGGGGGGGGGGGGAATTTTTTTTCATTTGCGTAATAATCTGCAGAAATGGTGTCAGAAGCATCTTGTGGTCATTTATTTTGTTGTTACATTTCAGTTTAATTGTAAATCACATTTAAAAGTCTAGAAATTTGAAGCTGGGACACGTCATTTTCCCCTACTTCTGACAAAGATAATTTTTCTTGTATCATTTCTAAATGGATTATGCCTAATCAATTGATACTTGATGGCACAAAATTAAATGGAGAACCAATAAAAAATACACTTAATAGGTGGTAGTTATTAAAATTGATTTTAAAAAATTCTAAAGTCTCGGACATGATTCGTACCCTTTTCGTCGGAATGACTCATCTGCAAAATATCCCATAAACAGGACGTTAAATAACTTAATAAATATGGCAACGGCGAACTATTTCAAGCCTACAATGTATGTAAACCATTCCAAGTAAGAGTTTTAAGCAGATAAAATTTGAAAAAAATTGTTAAAAAAAAACTTGGGCATTAATGGGTTACAGGTGCCTTGTACAACCTGTAGTTGTAACAGTGTAGTAATCAGAGAATTCTGATTAGTTGATGGGACGGTTTTGGGTTTAATTTCCAGCTCGGTCCCGTGGATGCACTTTTTCTCTCTCCTATCCTTATCCTTTCTTTGAGTGAATGTGTTGTGCCGTGCTGTGCTGTGCTGTGCTGTGCTGTGAGGGGTCCTTATAGCATGCGCGTTGAGTTTAATCGAATAGAAACGGAAGTCATGCCTATTCTGCTTTAACCCTTTAAGCGGTCAATTATTTTACCAGAAATGCTTCCAAAAAAGGCATATTTTTTTATTGCATAAAGTTAAGTACCATACTTAACAGAATAAGAATATTAAGAATTTTTTAATTTTTTTTTTTCATTTTCAATGCTTTTACAACATTTTTTATTTTACAATTTTGGTCACAAAACCCCGAAATGTTTGCTTTTTTCAAATACATTCTGCATGCAGTAAAGAATGGTTTACAAATTATGCAAAAATTTCTCTTACACTTACTGTGAATTTTGAGGTTTACGATTTTCCAAACAGTTCGGGCAAACCAGAAAAGGAAATCTGAAAATATCGATGCCCGTACGCCGTACGGGCAAACCAGATGAGGCCAATTTCGGGTTGCACGTACACTGTACGGGCAAACCGCTTGAAGGGTTAAATCGGGTTACTCGGGCGCAGGTAGCCGAGGGACTTAAGTAACAACAACAACGTGAGTAAGTGATTGAGTTATTTTGATGGGATTGTACACCTCTTATACTTGGGTGCAATTGTAAATCATAGTTGTAACAGGAGTGTCCGTATCCCAACAGCAATATTCCGTTCAGCTCTTACAATATTGAATGCGCAGATTTTTATAATCAAAAATTGTAAGAAGTGTGCGTTTGTGGGCTGCATGCCAACGCTGTAACACAGTCCGATCTAGAAGTCAAGATTTGGAAATTATTAAAATGTTGTCACATCTTACATTTTTACCAGGCCTGGTATTTAAAGTTTTTCCAGTGGGAGGGGTCAAAGGGTGCAAACACAATACAATATAATCGGAAAACAACAAAAACCACACCCACTTATATGTAAATACTAGGGATGCACCGATAAGCAAATTGGCCGATTACCGATTAATCGGCTGTTGATAATCGGCAGATTAATCGGCTGAGCCGATTAATGATAAGGATGATTGTTTTTCTACTACCAATTTTACCATCACTGTTTTTTCTCTTATACAATTCCAAGTTTAGAAATAGTAAGTAATTTATTTCTGAGAGAAGATTTTTTTTTCCATTTTCCTAGTTTTCACAAAATAATTTCAATATTTTATCAAATTTCTTAGAACCAATTTTCATATTATTGTCAATAATATTATTAACACATTGTTAGTTATGTTAATTGGACATAAAAATTAAAAAAAAAGGGGAGAGGAGTCTGTGGTGAGCACTCCAATTTAGGAGTACTTTTAATTCATATTTTTTAATAATTAGTAGCAATTTAATTCAATACTTTTATTCTTTGAAAAAAAGAGGTTATCTAAAAGCACTGTGCTAAGGAGAAAACTATCGTCACATGAAAATGTGTTGCAACATTGTCTATGTATATTTATTCAAAGTAGAAGAATTAATTAAAAAAAACTTTATACCAACTGTGAGGATTATTAATACTGTTAATTAAAAAAATTACTGTTTATCAAAAAAATTATTCATCATAGTTTCTTAGTGAAGGTATACTGAAGAGAATTAGATTTGAAAAATATTTTTCCTTCCGATTAATCGGCCCAATTTTATCGGCAAAGTGGCCGATTAATCGGTACTGCCGATTAATCAGTGCATCCCTATATAGTAAATACATTGATTTCTCAAAGTCGGAAGGGGGGCAATTGTTGCCTCCCCCCCCCCTTGAATGGAGGTTCAAATGTAAATGATGACGTCGAGTATGTGTTACAAGTTATTTGCCTCCAACATGTTCAACACTGTTAAAAAAAATGTCCTGAAAATAACGAAAAAATATACGGCAGCTGAGTTGCCGGAGTGTTTCCGTTTCGTTAATTATATTTCCGTGATTTTACAGAAGCTCGGTTCGTCATTTTTCCGTTCGGCATTTTTTCGTTTCGTAATTCTCCGTTCTTCATTTTTTCGGTTCTTATTATCCCCGCTTATACGTTATAGGCTTATACCTATACGTTTTGACTTATATATATACATGCAAGATGGAAAATTATTTAAATTTTGCAAATTAACAAGCGCTTTTATAGCAGTTTAATATCAATAGCAAATTATCTATGAAAGTTCAATAAATTAGTCCTTTTAGTGTCGCAAAATGCGTAGATTGTGTAGAACAACAAATGCACAAATTGAAATTTTAAGAAACATTTGAAAATTTGCGAAACAATATAAACATATAAAAAGAACAAACATGGGTAATGTGCTGCCTTATCTTTTTCGTTTGTTCTTTTTATATGTTTATATTGTTTCGTAAATTTTTAAATGTTTCTCTAAAGTTTCTTAAAATTTAAATTTGTTCATTTGTTGTTTTTTCCAATCTACACATTTTGCGCCACTTAAAGGACTAATTTATTGAACTTTCATATATAATTTGCTATTAATATTAAGCTGCTATAAAAGCGCTTGTTTATTTTGCAAAATTTCAATAATTTTCCATCTTGCATATATAAGTATAAGCGTATAGGTATAAGCCTATAACGTAAAAATGTGGGTGATTAAAATATGGGAAAATGAGAAACAGAAAAATAGAGCAATTAAAAAAGGAGCGTAAACTAGCTCACCGGAAAATTATATATACATAAGACAAAATGATGAGCAAAAATGTAAACTTAAAACTCTTACGAATTTTGTTTTTTAGAAAAAGTTTGAAAATGTCCGCTCATACTTCAAACTCTTAAACATCTTGCCTTTAAAAAAAATACTAAAGCAATACAAGAATTGGCTTTTTTTTTCCATTAAAAATTTTAGTTCATTAAAATATCATAATTTTTTTGAAAAGATTACATCAATCTCGCATAAAATACTCAAATATTTTGAAGATGGAATGATCAATGCATAGTATTTCCGAGCGCATAACTTCAAAAAATTAAAAAGTATTAACAAGGTGCATTCTTTTGAAAATATTTTCTCTTATGTTTGAATAAAAATTAAGTTCTTCCGAAAGTTCTTTTTTTTCCTTTCTGAATTTGAAACATTCGTGGTTCCTTAAAAAAAAATCCTGTATTTTTACTGATTTCCTCTATTTTCATATACAGATGGGTGACAAAATAATACGAACACCTGTGAAAAAGTGTGACTTATTTCACACCTGCAGCACAGCCGCGCCACCTGCAACAGAAGTCTGCCACCTAGTGAGCGTAAAGAGGAAGCTATTAGTCTCTCAACATTAGTCACCTGTGTTGCATGAGTTTATCTAACTAGCTTTTATAAGGTGAAATGTCTGACCTGTCAGAAGTCCAAAGGATGATTGTTGGGGCGCGTTTAAGTGGAGCATCGGTGACAGAAACAGCAAACCTTTTGGGGTTTGCAAGAAGTACTGTATCAGCCGTTATGACAGCATACATGAAAGAAGGTAAGACGAAGTCTTCAAAGCAAAACAGTGGCCGAAAGTCAAACCTTGATGATAGGGATAGACGTGTCTTGAAGCACCTAGTAGCTCGAAAACACAAGCAATTGTTACCAGAAATGACATCAGTCATTAACAGTCATCTTCAGGACCCCGTTTCAACAAGAACTGTTCAAAGAGAACTTCATGCAGCAAACATTTATGGGAGAGTGGCAATTCGCAAACCCTTGGTGACAGCAACCAATGTTTTCAAGCGCCGTCAGTGGTGTAGAGGTCACAAAAGCTGGTCCCCACAGCAGTGGCAGCAGGTAATATGGTCCGATGAATCATCCTTCACATTATTTCAGACCACTGGACGCGTTTATGTTTGGAGATCACCCAAAGAAGCGTTTGATCCTGAATGCCTCTTACCAACTGTGAAACATGGAGGTGTCTCTATTATTGTTTGGGGTGCGACTTCTTGGCGTGGTCTTGGGCCACTAGTACGTCTGCATGGGAGAACCAAATCTAATGACTATCTAAGCCTTCTAGCGGATCATGTTCATCCTTTTGTACAGACTGTATTCCCTGGAGAGCGACCGATTTTTCAAGACGACTACGCCCCTATCCACACCGCTAGGTGCGTTCAAACATGGTTCGAAGAGCATGACAATAAAGTTGAGCATCTCACCTGGCCCCCTCAGTCTCTGGACTTAAATATTATTGAACATTTGGAGGCTAAACTTCGTTCTCGATTCCCACCACCATCAAATCTTTCAAAATTAGAGGCTGCTTTGCAAGAGAAATGGCTTAATATTCCTTTAAACGTTGTCAATGACCTTTATGCATCTATCCCACGTCGTATTAAATCTGTAATTCAGTCAAAGGGTGGTCCAACTCCCTATTAATAAAGAATTTTTGGTATTTCACAGGTGTTCGTATTATTTTGTCACCCATCTGTATATTTACGTTATGGTGTTCATAGTGATCAACACTTTCAGAAATGCACTCTCAAAATTAACGATATTTTCTTTGTTTTTGATGAAATCACTTCCAAGAATATACCCCGAGCGAACATTTCGTCATTTTTTGGGGATGAATTTCGTCAAATGTAGCGAAATATTTGACAATATTAATTTCGTCACATTAACGAAGTAAAGTCACAAAGTAAAAAAGCTAAGTTTTGAGACTAAGCTTTTAAATCTTGATATAAAATTACAAAAATCATTTCAATAAATTTTACTAACCCTCAGCACCAGTAAGTTTATACATGCAACTCCTAAAATGCACAATTGGTTTACAGCATGAAATAACTAACTGTTAAGTCTGGACTCAGATTAAAATAAAAATAGCAGTAACAAAAATAAAAATTCTTACCTCCTATCTTCAATAAAATTTGCTCAAAAAAGGCAACAATAGAGCGAGTAGATTTTAAAATGTACTAACACGCCCTTTTGTTGCCCATTTTGATTCTATCCATTGCGATAAACGAAGTCTTCTTAAATGTTGAGCAAGAAACGAAATGGTACACATAATAACGTCCTGAGGAATACGATTAAATAACATTAGCATGTGATGTTTTTTGTAAAGTAACTATCCAAACGACGAGACACAGATGTCCTCTTTTCCATGCTAATGCGAATAATACCAGTCGCTTTCATAGAAGCTTAAACATGCATATTAATTCTCGATGACTTTGCGTTTCTTCTGCTGTGCACTTTGATTCAGTTATGAATCATTTATGCTGCCAAAAACTAAGTCGTATCTGCGCACGCGCCAAATCTATTCAGACTCTCTAACTTCCTCGCTCGATATATTTCAAGCCAGTGGTCGGAAGTAGCGCAATACAAGTAGCGAAACTACTGTAGTAGCTACATTTTTTAGTAGTTTGTAGTGTAGTGCACTACTTTTTAAAAAAAGTAGAGTAGTGAGTAGCGCGATACAAACAAATAGTGGTTTGTAGCGATTTCTGGAAACTACTTTTAAATTAAAAAAAAATTAAGAATGAAAAAATAATAATAATAATAATAAAAACAGAGGATGAAGGGAAAAAAACAAGGTTTAATTAACTCTGACTGGTTCAAATCTTGTACGAGTACAGCAGCGGACGCAATGAGAAATAAGAATCATAAAAATATGAGCTGATCCTTAGATACACCATTTTGACGAAATACATTCTAATTGTTTGATGTCATTGTGGTTTGTTTGGTACCATAATTTTTACATTCCTTCAAATAATTTTCACGTTCCTAAATATTCCCTGACAAGAAATTTAAAAAAATTGAAGGTTGAATTTTTTCAATCATTTAAATTTTGAACCCTTTCTTGTGGCGAATATTCGTAAAAAATGTAAAAAAAGTATAAAGGACAAATTTTAGCAAAAAAAAAAAAAAAAGGAATAAAAAGGAAATGTAACAAATAAATTAAAAGACAATTCTTAGCTCTATTACATATTCAAATGAGTTAATTTATTAATGTAAACCACTTTTTGAATTTTTTCGGTCAATCCTCAAACGGTGTATTCCTTTTACTTATTTATTTTTTAAAAAGTAGCGAAGTAGCGACTACAATTCAAAAGTAGTGTAGCGCGCTACATTTCAAAAAAAGTAGTTGTAGTTGTAGTTAACTACATTTATAACAAAGTAGTTGTAGTTGTAGTTCGCTACAAAATAAATGTAGTTTTTCCAACCACTGATTTCAACCACAAAACCGGGTAAATTCCGTTTTTAGCCTACTTTCCCGTTAAAAATAAAAGAGACGAAAAAAGCATTAAAATTAGCTTAATGCATCTAAAAAATGTTGCCGAGTCCAAAAAATATCGCCAAGTCCAAAAAATATCGCCAAGTCCAAAAAATATCGCCAAGTTCAAAAAATATCGCCAAGTAAAAAAAAGTCAAAAAGAAACAAAAAAATGAAATAAATATCGAAAAATTAAAAATTTGAAAGTAGGGTCAATACCCTAAAGATGGGGAATTTGTGCGTCGGTCGGTCTTGTCTGTCTGTCTGTCCCCGCCTAATAACTTTTGAATGAACATTCCGATTTGGACAAACTTTTTTTTGTTGGAAAGATCTCGGCGAGTACAGCTCATTCCCATATTTGATTTTTTGATTTGAACAATTTTTGGTTCAACTTTGAGCCGTTCAAATAACCGGTCCCGCGATACTAACTTTTTAATGAACAGTCCGATTTGAACAAACTTTTTTTGTTGGAAAGAACTTTTCAAGGATACTTCATTCCCGTATTTACATTTCCGATTTGAACAATTTTTCTTTCAACATTGAACCGCTCAAGCAAGCTGTCACCCCTAATAACTTTTGAGTAAACAGTCCGAAAAAAAAATGACTGACTGTGCAGACGACTTTTTGTTTATTTATTCATTTGTTTTATTGAATTTATTATTATTATTATTATTTTTTTTTTGGCAGACGATTTTTTTTGTAACAAAAATGTTTCATTCACGAGAGCATTTTATTCTTTATTTATATTTAACAACTGGCAACGGATTAAAAGTGAAATTCGAGACATTTTATCAACGGACGAGTTTTTTTTTTCTTTTTTTTTTCTTTCTTTGATAAAATGTGTTTTGATGTACTTTGTACTTTTAATTTTTTTTTTGAAAACAATTGAGGAATTTTTCTACGGAAGAACTGTAACAGTTACATTCTTTAAAAGGTGCGACAAAGCTTTATTTATTCATTTATTTACTTTTTATGTGTCTATTTCATCTGATGAGAGGGGTATATTTTGCTTTTAGAAATCAGCTTCAAGTGCTAAAAAGGTATGTTTGACATAATTTTTAGTCTTAGATAATCAAGAGAATAATGATCAAATGCTAGAATGCCGATGTCGATGTACGGGAAAGTAGGCTCGTTTAGTTCTTGACAGAACTTCTTGTTTGTTTCTCCAACTTGGTAATTCACGGAATAGTTCCGTTTTTTTAAGGAAAAGTTATGTTTTGAAACGAAAACGGAAATTTACTGTTAAAATCAGTAAAAATCTTCCTGAAAATGCAGGTTTTTTTTTAACAGTGAAGGTTACTAATATGGAGTAGAATTTTCTGTACCGAAATTGCAAGAAAACTTATTTAACACTGGAACTAAATTGAATGTAATGTTTTTTTACTTTACATTTCCTTCGCAGATCAAAATATGGTTTGATTCTTTTTGAACATTCTGGTAAATTAAACATCGACCCAGCAAGCCGAACAACTATTCAAAATTAATATAGATAGATGACTTTAATGTTAGCTATCAAGAAAATACGCAAGACGATCTCTGCAACCCTTTCCACTACGAACTTCAAATTTAATTGGGAAATGTAAGTCAACTAAGCAAAATTCTGTTCAACGTTTAGTCATTTATCGTAAATCAGGGTTGCTTGAACCCAATTTTAGTAATGTTCCAGATAAATCCTTATTTATATCAATAAATATTGTATTATGACATCAATCAATGCTTATAATTATTAAAGAATACCCATAAATAAAGCATGTAACTTTTAAATTTGGTTTATTTCATTTACTAAATTTCTGATTTTTTTAATGGGTTCAAGTAGCCTGTAGGTTGAGTAACTTGGATCCAGGTTTATTTTTTCTATTATAAAGCATTATTAGCGTGTGCTGGGTTCATGTAGGACATGGGATATGAAAAAATACAATAAATGAAGAAATATATTTTTACAAACATTATAATTATGAAAAACGTGAAGTTAGATATAAATTCTTTATCTAAACATTTTCTTTGATTGATTGAACTGAAAATAGCCCCCTTTTTAACATTTTAGGAGGATTTTATCATTTCACTGTAATGTGTTCAAGTAACCCCCTAGGGTCCAAGTAACCCTTATTCAATTCGTTACTGAATTTGCACATTTTAACAGAACAATATGCTTGATGCTGGAAGATACAGGTAGTTATCAAAATAATGGAAACACTTGAGATTCATAAGAAAATCTACCGTCTAGTGCAAAATAAGCGATCAATTGTTCTTTAACTTAAGTCATACAAAATATAGACTTCATTGGACATTTCCACATTGAAATTAAATCACTCATGCATTTGGGGGACGACAAGAAGGGGGGTCGGAAGAAAAGCCGCTTTTTGACCATAACTCTATAAGGTCTTTTTGGCTGAATAGGCGAAATGTGACTTCTATGCCGAATATAAATTTTCAAACAGTATACAATTTAACATTGAAAACAATGTTCGATTGTCACCACACTGTTTGTGGACAATCCCTCGCCATTTATGTATTGTCTGCGAGTGAATGAATTACAGCTCACTAGATCGCTGATATCTTTTTCAATTTTTGCGGTATTCAACTGGAACTTTTTTACAAGATACAGTATAAACCAGGCTACAATATTTTTGTAGTTATAAATTTCTGTCGTTCGCGCATGCGCCGTGAAAAATTATTTCCTTTTAACGTTCATATCTCATCGGATTTTTAATATTTTTATTTACCGTTTTAGTATGTTCTTTCTCTTGTATTTTGTCATCTTTCCTGAAGTTTTGAAAAGGTTTGATCAAAAACTCTGCGTGTTATGAGCAAAAACCCTTCAAATAAAATTGCCGTTTTTTAAAAAATGTTTCACATCTTCGGAAGTATAAGTGGTACGTTCATAAAAATTTGTACAGTAATTATACATAGTATGCTTATTAATTACTGACATTTAAAGCTTATTCCGAGCTGTTTTCGAAGAGTTATGGTCAAAAAGAGGTTTTTCTTACGACCCCACTTTTTGTCGTCCCCCAAATGCATGAGTGATTTAATTTCAATGCGGAAATGTCCGGTGAAGTCTATATTTTGTATGACTAAAGATAAAGAACAATTGATCGCTTATTTTGCGATGAACGGTAGATTTTTCTTATGAATCTCAAGTGTTTCCATTATTTTGATAACTACCTGTATATCGGAAGCACAACATTCATCTTAGAAGTCATGCCCACAATCCGTTGTTTGTTTGAAACGTCTTGCTGATGTTGACACGTCCATCCTGAATTTTAAGACAGTGTTTGGTTACCTTTATGAAGACTTAGAGTGTAAAAAAAAAAGAATGAGATGTAAAGGCGATATTCTTATAGTTTCCATCAACTAGATGTACGTGATCGGCATGGAAGCTGCAAAAACGGATACACGTTTAAAATGTCTTTCAACTTGCGTGTTGGACCCGCACACGAATAGTTTCAGATGTTATCGTTGTTCTCTTTGTCGAACTAAGAATTTATGTTCAAGTTTCTCGTAGCAGACATTTTGGAGAACAAATGCAAACTTAACCAAAAACAAAAGCGCGTTCTGTCTCGGCCGGCCATATTTCAGTTTGAGATATCGCACCCTTGCTACAAAAGTGCCACAACTCAAAAAACTATGTTTTCCAAGAATTGCAAAAAACTGTTCCCGGGCTGACTAGGCACATTTTAGTATTTTTGAATTTGTCAATATGAAAACCGATACATCTCAAACTATGATCATTAGTTTACGCACGTTACTCTACGATGGCTGGACGACAACGCAAGATGTGGCATTTCAGGGGAAGGGGTCCTATGCATCTTGATAACAACAAAACGCCATAGCTGCCCTTTGGCGGCTGATTTTTCAATGCAACTTCTGGCTCTTTTGAAGATTGGTAGAGACGTGTAAACTACGTCTAATGACGGTCATAACTCAAAAATTACAATTTTTGAGTTGTGGCACTTTTGTAGCAAGGGTGCGATATACAAGTTTCAGGATGAGCTAGTTGGGTACAAATATTTTTTATAACGTTCTCGGCAACGTGTGAAATCTTACATTTTATAGAATGCCTGAAATCACCACGGAAATCTTAGAGCTTCACATTTAGAACCTTTTGTCTTGCTAATGACTTAACGACACAATGTTAACGATCTGGAAGTCAAATGCTAATCATTCGCTATCATAATGACTTTCTTTCAAATAGAAAAAACTTCGGGAGGAAACTTGAGATAGTTTTCTGCGGTACATACTTTGGGAATCGCTGGCGTAGAGCTCCAGATTTCATTCATTACTGGTATCAAAAAGAAAAAAAAAAAAGCGTCAACATTCCACTTTAAAAACACTCTTTTTGATATAAATTTTACCTCATATAAAATACATATTTTGAATTGAAAATACCACACATCTCGAGCGCTGAGAAATTTCCAATGTAATCAGGTTACGATGTAAGAAAACTCGATTTTAGCCTTGCCGACCACCCGACCAGTAATATACTTTAGAAGCCCCCCCCCCCAAAAAAAAAGAAAATAATTTCACCATGGCTAAATCAATTTCTCACCAAAACTCCAGTTAAAAAAAAAAGACAACCAGCTAAAGAGCAGATTCATGATCACTCGACTACAAAATGGCTACCGGAGTCTATAAGCACCAAGTCCAACAAGATTACGGTTCAAGATTTGATTATGAGTGAATAGCGATTGAAACATCAGTGACAAATACGTATGACAATTTATCATTGGTTAACCACCTTTCAAATGAATTCCGGGTCAGTCACATCATACGACATCTCACCACAATATTTTGAGGATTGAATTTTAACACGGAAAGTAATCGTTTGTGCCCTTTTGACCTCTTATGAATACCTCCTATGTTTTCCTTTATCTCGTTCGGAGATTCTTAAGTTATCAAGACGATCTTAAAATCGTAAAAAAATTAAAATACAGTTGTAGAATTTTGAAGCATGATGTCCATTTCTCACGTATTATTTATTATCTCTCATTGGCGACAACTGGCATTTGGTTATTTCAGGAGTGCAGTGAGGTGTTTAAGTGGCAGTAAAGGTTTTGACTCACAATAATTTAGAACAGTGGTTCGGAATACCCCCCCCCCCCATGTACTTGGAGCAACAACGGAACAGCTCCAAAACATAACAAGTGGTTAAATGTAAGTAACGTTATATTTTATTAAAGTGACATTGAACTTAATTTGATAGTGGCAAGTTGTAACATGAGATTAAGTATAATCACACAGCTTTAGAAATTAACTAATTATTTTATGATTGCTGAAAGTTCTTAAAGTGCCTAACTGTTCTCTTCTTCCACCGAAATCGTCAATCGTTAGAAACGAACTACTTATTTAGGAATCAAGTTTGAAATCACAGCACTATTTACACACTAAACCTTGTTTTATTGACCTGTTTAGATGTACAAGTAACACACAAAGTGAATTTAAGAGTTTATATTAAAAAAAAAAACAAAGGTTTGATTCTGAAACTTTTCCACAATTTGTCTTCAATCACATTTAACCTTCAGATTCCAATTGAAATAGATATTGCATTTAAAAACAGATACGATATTTTGGGAAAGGGGTGACTATATACGTGCTTGTAGATCAGAATTTATAAAACATGCTTTTGTAAATTTATACTTGTCTTTTAATTTAAACTTTCATTACACCAAGATAATAAAAAGGGTTCGTTTCCGAAAATTGTACGAACTTCATGTATTGTATGCACACCACCGAGCGAAGAATACCACTACTTGTAATATAGGGTATACCGACCAGTGAATGACCACCACCCAGTGAATGACCACTTCGCAGTATTTCTTAAAAAATAACGTTCTAAATTATTGTTTTAAAGATCAATTGGCTTTAATAGCTTTCTTCCTTCAAATTCTGAGCTATCTGATACCTAATTGATTATTTTGGTCATGTATTTTTCTAGTAAAAAATTATAGAATGTTTACAGCCAAGCGCCATTTCTTTTTCTGTTAAAATAATAAGGATGGTTTTGTGTATACAACTACTTTGATTCGCATTAATTGTATTTATAAATTAATTTTTTTAATTATACAAAAGAATCATTTAGTATGTATATTCAGGGTATGATTTTAATTGTTTCAATCTTTATAGAATGTGTAGATTTTAGCTTTACGGGGTGGTCACTCAATGGGTCGGAAAAACTCTGAAAAGCCAGTGAATGACCATCTGTTCATTCACTGGAATTTTAATGTTGTTTTGAAAATTAAAGAAAACTACTGCGGTTTTTATTGCTTTAATTCATCTTGCACATTAACAGCTGAGCATACAGAAAACCTCTTAGAGCGGTCACCTCTACTAAGCGGAGGCCCCTCTTAATGGCCAATTTTTCGTGGCACGGATATTTTACCCAATGGACCTAATGTTAAAAGTTCCCCTTGCAGTGACAACCCCCTAACCCCTCTGAACGGCCACTGAGTTGTTCGTCACTTCAGTTTTTCAAAAAATATATGCTCGCTTCCTGTTTTTAATCCTTTCGTCACGTTTTTGACTGTCATCTCTCTAGAAGTAATGCCAGCATTCAGACAAAATTCGATATTTAGGTACGGTTGCCCAGAGAACCATCATGCGAATAGTGTAATAATGCAAAAAGTTTAAATAGTTAGCAATCGAAAGAACATATCAAGACATCTTTGGGGGGGGGGGGATTTATTTGCCCTCGTCAGCCCAATGTCGAGATATAATTTTATAAAGTCTGACGAAGTTTTTTAAAAAAGAGTTAAATTTAAAGACTTGTCGAGAAATTGATCACCCATTTTAACCGTTTGCATGTCCATGACGACTATCTACAAATCACGTAAATTATTTTTGTCGTTTTACACTGAAACTCGCTAAATTTGGAATATTTTCAAAAACATTTCGGCAGATTTTAAAACCTTACCTGCCACCAAGGCGGCTCGTGCAATCCGCCTGCGGCAGGTTGATGCACGCCACCTTTGGCGGCGTACTTCGGGTTTTCGGTGAAGCACACGACTAGAACAATTTCATTCTCAACAATGTATTTCGGGGGCTCACGGTGGTCAGCATGGTGGCCTCTTGAACCGATGCATTTTATATTAGAAGAGGCTCGCTAAGAGCCTTTTTTGAGATTGACGTTTTCCCTCGGACCGAGTGTCAAAAAACTACCTAAGCTATTCGCTTTCCGTGCTTGACATTCCCGTCTACAAGCTACTTTTGTGTTGAAAATTTTTGATAAAGAGAGGGGTTGCGAATTAGAGAAAGCTTGGTTTTGGAAGGGAAGAACCAGAGGGAGAATTTAGCACTGTGCCAAATTCTCCCTTTGTTTCTTCCATTCGAATTTGCTCTTGCCCACGCAGACATGCTTAAGAAATTACATTTTAATGAAAAGCTCTGCTTAATAAATTCGGACAATTATGTAAAGTAACCAAACATATGAACTTAAAAATTACGAATCTTTCGATACCTGGTTCGACGTTCAGTTCACTGGATTTCGGGAGAAGTAAAAAAAACATAGATTGATACATACATACACTCAGTTTTTACAAAAAAATATTTTGATGACAGGGTCACGAGGTCAAATAACTTTTGTGCGTAGCATTTTAGACATTTTCCAGCACATATAAAGAAATGGTAAACGTGAAGAGTAGTTCTTTCAAATGTAGAGAAAATTGATGTAATTTTATTAGCGTCTGTGATCTAAAACTGCATGGAATGTGTGTGAAGAACAAACATATAATGTAATAGTGCCAAAGAGAGATAAAGTAAACACTTCAAACAGTTACAACCCCCACTTTGTCTCAGACTAATGCAAGAGCTGTTTTGCAGTATTCATCTTTTAAATATCCACAATTTTAACATTATTCAGTGAATACTTCACTCAATGTCGCCGAAAGTGCCAAATTAAAAACAAATTCGAAAAAAAAAAAAAAGTCATTTTTTGCCAATTTTGTCGCCATCATGGCGATATGTCGCCAAGTTGGCGACGAAAAATTGGCGACCAGAAGTAAAGCGATCTATCAGCATGATGTTGCGAAATTACAACATCCCTTAATTCTGCATTGAAAATATATTATATTTACCCCAAACGGGTAAAAGACCCCCTTGGGAACATTCGAATATAACCAAAAGGTTAGGCGCATAACTAGACCCCACTCAAAGTTCACATGCGAAATTTCAATCTTCTACGCCACACAGTTTTTGAGTTCTGCGAGATACATACATAAAACATGAATACATACGTAGAAAGCCGTCATGTATTTTTCTGTTGTCCATACGTTCGTAGGTACAAATGCATGTGCAAATAAGCCGAAAAAACTACTCAGCATTCATTAATGCGTGATTAAAAAAATATTTTAGATCGAAAATTGAGGGGAAGTTTTTCCGCGATTACAATACTACCTTTACGATGTAAAAGAAGGTTCGAATAAATAAAAAAATAAACCCGAAATGTAATACATAAATAAACACTAAAAGTAATGGATTACTACGTGCCATATAAAAATATACAAAAGTGAAAATATCTAACACCAACTTCAAGTATTTCTAATTCAAAATTTAAGGTGGTCATTCACTGGTCAAATTAGTGGTCATTCACTGGGTCTTTGCGCCATTTTTTCTTCAAACACCCCAAAAAGCCGGAAGCGGTATTTTCAAGTTCCATCATTTTTTTTACGCATTTACATAGATCAATAAAACTATTTAAACTATCACGAACAAAATATTACAGTATTTAAAATTACTACGATTTTTTAAAAATGAAATTTTGCTTAAGTGGTCATTCACTGGTCTGTCTACCCTACATCCTGGAACAATATGAAATTTTCAAAGAAGAAAATACATCTTTTGCCAAACAATACTAAAATATTAAAGCGAGTATAGTTTGACAATGTATTTTTTTTCTGGGGGGGGGGGAGGTAATTCATATTTCTATTGAGTGATGCGTTTTTCATTTAAATAGAAGAATAAAGAAGAATAAATTAAGCATAACTCACAATTTTCACGACTTCAATCAACAGAATGCAAAAATATTTAAAATGAAGCAAGTAGTAAAACCTATTAAGGCATTTCTAATTATTGCATGCCAAGAAAGAAGAAATCAAAGACATAAATCACAAAATTGATCCGTAAGCTAGTTAGGTATATATTTTTAGTCATAGAAATATTATATAGTGTTATAATATATAGTGTTACTAAAATATTTGTAGCAAACGACTTAATGCAGAAAGTTAAGTTCTAAGTAACAATCTGACGATTCATCGAGGAAGACCATTTTGCATAAATTTAAATAAAAAGAGAGAATAAATACTGAATCAATACAATAATTGGTAAATATGACGAAAAAGATTACTTGGTAGCACATTAAAAAAACTGACAATTTTTTACGGAGAAGTAAAACATTTTAAATTAAATTTCCAAAAACAAACTCACAATCAAAACAATGGCGGACGAAAACATTCCAATGTGAATTTTTGCGGTTTTCCACAGTTAAAGTCACAGAAGCAAATTTCTGCCATAGACATACATAACTTTAATTTTAAGCCATTATATTTCGTACATAACGTACTCTAATATTAAAAGTATGGAATGCAAAAATATTACGTATATCTCGCTATTTTCTTGATGTTTTTTCCTTCGATGAAAAAAAGCCAAAAAGTAGTGCAATTAAGTTTAGATTAAAAAAAAATTGTCTTCTAAAGTCATCCTTTGAATTAGTTGCCAAGTACTAGGTACGGGATTCAAGTGAAACACGGACGATCGCAACTCACCAATGCAATTGCAAATTCCCAAATTTTGATTCAAGTGAAACGTTACAATCGCTACGAGATGCGATTCTATCGGAATTCGACTTCCAGTAGCGATTGCAATTTTGGTCTATTGCGATCGCCTGGAAGCGATTGCAATGGTAATTCACTTGAATTCGGCCCTAAATATACAAGTTGTTTATAAAGTCTGGCACTAATTAAAAAAATGTCATTAAGGGCCGAATTCAAGTGAAACACCATTGCAATCGCTTCAAGGCGATCGCAATAGACCAAAATTGCAATCACTACTGGAAGTCGAATTCCGATAGAATCGTATCTCGTAGCGATTGTAACGTTTCACTTGAATCCAAATTTGGGAATTTGCGTTTGCATTGGTGAGTTGCGATCGTCCGTGTTTCACTTGAATTCCACACGAAAAAAGAAAACAAGAAGTTCTGTCAAGAACTAAACGAGCCTACTTTCCCGTACATCGACATCGGCATGCTCGCATCTGATCATTATTCTCTTGATTATCAGAGACTTAAAATTATGTCAAACATACCTTTTTACACTTAGAGCTGATTTCGAAAAGCAAAATATAAGCCTTTCATCAGATGAAATAGACACGTAAAAAGTAATTAACGAATAAATAAAGTTTTGTCGCACCTTTTAAAGAGTGTAACTGTTACAGTTCCTCTGTAGAAAAAATCCTCCATCGTTTTCAAAAAAAAAAATAATAATAATAATAATAAAATAAATAAATAAATAAATAAAAGTACAAAGAGCATCAAAACACATTTTATCAAAGAAAGAAAAAAAAAAGAAAAAAAAACCTCGTCCGTTAATAAAATGTCTCGAATTTCACTTTTAATCTGTTGCCAGTTGTTAAATATAAATAAAGAATAAAATGTTCTCGTGAATGAAAAATTTTTGTTACAAAAAAAAAAAACATCGTCTGTCAAAAAAAAAAAATAAATAATAATAATAATAAATAAAATAAAACAAATGAATAAATAAACAAAAAATCGTCTGCACAGTCAGTAATTTTTTTTCTGAGCCTGCATTTCCGCCATGTTTGCGGAGTCGGAGTCGGAATCAGAGTTCTCACTGAAGATTACTCAGAAAAGTACGTTACAAACATTATTTATCAAAACCATTTTCTTACAAAGTTAGTTTGAAGGAAATCCGACTTTAAGTTCGGGATCAACATTCAACTTAAATTCCCCGTAGACGCTAATGTTAATTTTTTTTTCTAAACGGTTCAATATTGAACGAAAAATGGTTCAAATCAAAAAGCGAAATATGGGAATGAATGGGAAAGCCTCTCCGAGATCTTTCAAACAAAAAAAAGTTTATTCCATTCGGACGGTTCACTCAAAAGTTATTAGGTGGGGAAAGGTTGCTTGAACGGTTCAATGTCGAACGAAAAAGTGTTCAAATTGAAAATTTAAATACGGTAATGAAGTATCCTTGCTGAGATCCTTCGAACAAAAAAAAGTTTATTTAAATCGGACTGTTCACTCAAAAGATATTAGGGGTGACAGCTTGATTGAGCGGTTCAATGTTGAACGAAAAATTATTCAAATCGAAAATGTAGATACGGGAATGAAGTATCCTTGAAAAGATCTTTCGAACAAAAAAAAGTTTGTTCAAATCGGATAATCCACTCAAAAGTTAGCATCGCGGGACCGGTTGTTTGAACGGTTCAAAGTTGAACCAAAAATTGTCCAAATCGAAAAATCAAATATGGGAATGAGCTGCACTCGCTGAGATCTTTCGAACAAAAAAAAATTTATTCCATTCGGACGGTTCACTCAAAAGTTATTAGGTGGAGAAAGGTTGATTAAACGGTTCAATGTTGAACCAAAAGTGTTCAAATTGAAAATTTAAATACGGTAATAAAGTATCCTTGCCGAGATGCTTCAAACAAAAAAAAGTTTGTTTAAATTGGACTGTTCATTCAAAAGTTATTAGGGGTGACAGCTTGATTGAGCGGTTCAATGTTGAACGAAAAATTGTTCAAATCGGAAATGTAAATACGGGAATGAAGTACCCTTGAAAAGTTCTTTCCAACAAAAAAAAGTTTGTTCAAATCGGACTGTTCATTAAAAAGTTAGTATCGCGGGACCGGTTTTTTGAACGGCTCAAAGTTGAACCAAAAATTGTTCAAATCAAAAAATCAAATATGGGAATGAGCTGTACTCGCCGAGATCTTTCCAACAAAAAAAAGTTTGTTCAAATCGGAATGTTCATTCAAAAGTTATTAGGGGGGGACAGACAGACCGACCGACAGACCGACCGACCGACAGACCGACCGACGCACAAATTCCCCATCTCAATACCCTACTTTCAAATTTTTAATTTTTCGATATTTATTTTACCTTTTTATTTTTTTAACTTGGCGATATTTTTTGGACTTGGCGATATTTTTTTTAACTTGGCGATATTTTTTGGACTTGGCGATATTTTTTAGATGCATTAAGCTACTTTTAATACTTTTTTCGTCTTTCTTTTATTTTTAACGGGAAAGTAGGCTAAAAAAAAGAAGGAAAATTTGAATTTTGACATCTTGAAAAATTATGTTTTTCTCAATGAAGAATCGCGATATGTATGTTTGTGTGTGAGTGTGTGCTCCCTCGCCACCATGTGCTGCAGGAGCCCCCTGCACTGGCCGGTGAGCAAGTCCGGGTTGGTGGAGCACCGGGAAGCGAGACTTTGGCAGAGTGCCAATCTGAAAGTAGGACTACACGACGTTTCGGTCCAAAAAGAAGAAAACAAAAAGAAATTTATCATTGCTCAAAAAAAAAAAAAAAAGACTTTAATTCCTTTTTCATTTTGATTTGTATCTCGTCAATTCCCCTCTCCCCAATCATCAAAACATTAGCTGAAGACATGCGGCTATACTACACTGCAAGGTTTCTTGACAAAAACATCGTGACCTCAGCGTGACTTCAGCCTATGAAAAACGAGATCGCTGACTGCTTGTGAGCACTTATTGGCTCCGCCCGTAGTGTTGTGAGTGTCAACTGAAGTTGCTGTCTAGTATTTATAGTGCTCGCGTAGAAAATTGAAAAGGGCTTTGCCAGTAGCGTACATAGACTTAGGGGCACACCCCTACGTGCCCTCTGGGAGCGATTATGGCCCAAGTTGCGCTATCAAAATGGGGGGGGGGGATTTTCTAAAACTAATTTATTATTTATTTTAATTTTTTTAATTGATCTTTTTGATTTAAATTATTTCTTTTATTTCTTTATTATTGTTTATTTATTTATTTATTTTTGTGTGCGTGTGTGTGTGCTTGGAATGTCTGGAAAGGGAAAAAAGCGATTCTATTCTGCGCATAATTTGAACTTTTAAAAAATTTATAATGTATAAAAAAAATAGTCTTAAGTAAAAAAAATAATAATACTATTAAAAAAAATATTTAAAAAAATAAATGAAATGAAAAAGAGGGGTGAAAAAAACACACAAGAGGGATATGAATTTTTTTTCGGGGGGGGGGGGCACCCCTGCGCATGAAAAACTGCAGATAATTTTAACTTCAATCCGTGAAAAACTATTTTAGGGTTCCCTATATAAAAAGTGAAAAGAAAAAAAAAAAGAAAAATCGAAAAAGAGAAAAGCTTCACTTTATCCTTACACCTGCATTTTTTGCTATGCTTATAACGCATCCCTTTTTCTTTATTTTCCCAAAAGGGGGGGGGGGAGCTGAATAAATAAGTCAACGGGCAGACTTTTAAAGAGCCAGCAGTGCAAATCCGTCGTTTTCAGATGTGTAACTCCACCTTCCATTCGCAACACCATTTGCAGTTTTCAATCTCCCAACTAGCACCGTAATTACCATCCTCACTGCCCAATAAGAAACACAGTCGGCACGACCGTAGCTCAATTGGATGGAACTGGGAATACTGTTATTCCTCTTTTTCCTCAATGATTGTTTTTGGCACTGGGGAAAAATGACATAGATGCAGCAGTGACACTGAGGTGTTCTAAAGTGGGTTCAGGAGATTCTGTACACAAGGGTGGTAGTTCAACTTTTCTAGGGGGAAGAGAGTACTAGCATTTTACTAAACACACTAACACACACACATGCGAAAAATATTTTTATATACGTACTGCAGTGGCGCACAAACGGAGGGAGCTAAGGGGCTTAAGCCCCTCCTAGAAGCTTGGAGATGAACTCCCGTGACAAGACCAAACTGCTTGAAATTGCGTTTTTTGAACTTGACCTTTGGAAATTTACCAAGAGAAAGCTCCCCAACCTCCTTTTTAATTTCCCCAAAAATAACTGCAATTTCTTTTTATAGGACTATCGAAAATTTATCACCAGTGGTGCACCCACCGAGGGGAGCTAAGGGTCTTAAGCCTCTTCTAGAAGCATCTGAAGGAACCCTCTTGAGAAAACCAAACTGTTTAAAATTGCATCTTTTAGAAATTTGCTGAGAAATAGCCCTAATTCCCTCCTTAATTTTAGTAAAATTACCTTTATTTTATTTTCTTTAAGACTTCAAAAAAAACTTCTGAAGGAGGGCCACCTAGCCCCTCCCAGGAAAGCATACTCGGTGTGCCACTGACGTATACTGTGACGTAGATTAGTCATCTGTGCTGCATGAAAAAAAAAAAAAAATCTAAAACTAAAAAATTTGAAAGTTTTTGTATTAGTATTGGTTTCTGTGAACTTTTTGAGGGCAAGGTGGCACCTATAGCAACCCTCATACGCAAGCAGAAAAGCATCAACTCCGATACTCGCATTAAAACTTAAAATAATGCTGGTACAGTTTGATTTTTTTTCGTGCTACCTTCCCCTAGTTTGCGCATGCGTCATGTCTCTTCTGATTTTCTCAAAATAGGGGAAAATGCAAAGCAACATTCAATGACGAAGCAACAAGCTAACAAAAACTGAAAGCATCGGGAAGTGCTCCTACTTAACCTATCACCCCTTTTTCAAATGGAACAGTTCGTGACTGCCCGGCGCTAAGTTCGAAAACGAACAATATTCGAAAAACAAATTACATTTGAAATTGTTTTAATTTCGGCACCCTGATAAAAGTCAATTTGACACTTGACAATTCAACTGTTCCCTTCACTCTCCAGGGTTCCCCAGTACCTACCACAACTCGTAGTTTAACCGGAATGGAGCCCTGAAGAGCGCTATGTTGATCCGATCTTTTGATCCAGACCAAGGGTCGAGCAAACCCTTGGTCTAGTACCCCCAAAGGTATCGTTTCACTTGGCGGACTTTGTGATCACAACCCTTATTTTACATCGCCCAGCCACCATTAGTAGCGACGGTGGATCTTTGCTCGGCTAAGATCGAACCCGGGACCCTCTGGTTTCGAAATTCATTGTTCGCAGACCTTACAAACAACTTTAATTGAGTGATTTTATTGGTAACGTCTGATCTTTTTCTATTGACAACACAAAAACTAACGAATGGCTTTCAAAAATTCATCAATCTCAGTTTCCTCATTACTCATACGACAATGGGTGTAGAGTGTGTAATTCGAGAATTGAACTTGAGAGCGATTATTAATTCAGTGTTGAAAAAGAACTCCTCAGTGGCACTCCAAACTACACTACGAAAAATGAGCTGTTGTTTTAACAGTATAATATTGCATGCCAAGGTTCCAATTTAAAACTGTGAAATGCACAGTAATAAACTGTAAAACTAACAATTTTAGTTTCTTACTGTAAAGTTATAAATTTTACAGTTTATTGCCGTAGAATTTAGCTGCGTTATACTGTAAAAACAACAGTATAATTCTGACAGCAGAGGTGGCAGTTTAAAACTGTAAAATGCAAGGTAATAAACTGCTAAATTAGTAATTTTACAGTTTAGTACTGTAAAGGTAGACATTTTATAGTTTATTACTGCAAAATTAACAATTGAAGGGCTTACTGCAAAAAGAAGGTAGCTCCATTTTCCATGTCTTAAAAATGTCTGCATTAAAGCTTCTAGCAGAAAATCGCATTCTAAAAGTTTCTTTAAGTTTTATGAATCCTCTTGTATAACTATACTGAGAAATATACAAGAGGATTTTTTGTAAATATTAGAACAAAAAAGGTGACCTTTATTTCAAGTTCTATTTTTTTTTTTAATTTTTACTGTTTATTACTATAAAAATAACTGTATTATTCTGTAAAAACAACATTCATTTTTTACAGTATGGGTGTAGAGTGTGCAATTCTAGAATTGCACTGGAAAACGATTATTTTTCAGTGTTTAGAGCGAATTTCAGAACTCCTCACTGTACTCCACGGAGCTGTACTCTAAGCTAACGTATTGCCACTTATCGAGTTTCTCCCAGTTTATGCCATCTCGGCAAAAAGGCACAACTTATATGACATTTCGGAAGCAGTGCTTCTGAAAATTGAATAGTGGTTAAGAGAGACGGAGTGGATGGGGAAAAAGTTCTGATAAGCAGTGATAACTCTGGAAGCCCGTCAGGTGAAAGTTGCTTTTAGCCCGAGGCCGTCGTGACACCCTCATGAAATGTGCAGATTTTTCGTTTCGGTTAATGGCTCGAAATGGCTGTTTTGTAGTGAACTCGGAGGGTGAAATATGGAATGCACACATTTTCTTTTTCATTCTTCTTTACAAGTGGTTCTTTTTTAACGATTCGAGTGGTACGTGTGATTTTTCTCGTCCTTGGGGGTGGTTCTGAAATTAAATAGTTTGTCTGAAAAAGCGGAATGAAATTTGAACCTGTCTAAAAATTGGTGCTCCCTTTGTTAGTAATGAACCTTGGAATAAGTTGACTCAATGTTAGGCGACTTTGAACATAATAAAATTTATGAAATCTTTAAAATAATTAACCAAACAGAAAAAAAATGTCAGAGTAAATTTCAATAGCAAATTGAAAACTTGTAATAGGAAGCTGCCCATATATTATTTCACAATTTCACACCATTTTTGACCTCCTTTCCCCTTTGTCACACTTTCCCTTTCTCCCTCCCCTCACCTTGTCACGTGCCTCGTTATTTTTCATGAGCATATTTCGATGGTAAAAGTGGGCCTTTACATGTATATATACATTACAATACTAGGATTGAAAACATTACTTTAAGTCAAGTATTTTGGGGGATTTCAGCTCTCCTCTCTCTTGCTGCGCAACTTGGTAGATGAAAAGGAAAATAGAGTTTGAAGGAAAAGCGCGATTTTTTTTTTTTTTTTTTTAGAATTAAGAAATATAGTTGAACAATTTAAATTTCTTTAAATTTATGAAGATTAGTTTTAATTACGGGAACGGTTTTCAAGTTATTTACCAAGTAGGGTACGACAAGAGAAATATTTGTAATGTTTGTATTTAAAAACTCAAACTTCTTTTTTTAAAATGTTTTACTGTGTTTTTAACCCACTTTGAAAGACATTAAATTGTCAAAGTGTGGCATTTAGTTAAACCTCTTCTGTTTTAAGTTAGGTGCACCAACAAAATTTAATTATTAAAAGAAGAGGATAGTCTAATGTTGTGTGCTCAGTGTCAGATCAATCTTTCGTACCAAGAACACACGCTTTTGATTCCAAATGCTGTTAGGATTCATAGAAATCAATTGCAAAATTTAACCCATTAATGCCTGACATTTTTTTCCAAAGATATTTTTTATACTGGTTACAAACAGTGTTTAATCGACAGGAAAAATAATAAAAAAAATATTATGTACGAAACAATTTTTTTATTAAGGAAAGAAAAATCTTCCCTTAAAAATTGCGATAGACCCCAGAGAGTACATACTTGTTTTACTAAAAAAAAATTCTGCCTACGATATAATATTTAAAAAGACATTTTATAAGAAGAAATAAAATCAGCAATTAACATAAACTAGGAAGCTGGGAATAACTTTGAAAACTTAGCTTTTTTTCTTGAGATTGTGAACGATGTCATTTTTGATAAAGGTCATATTAAAACTGCTACAGGACACACTTTACAATGGTTATGTTCTGCAATCTGTTAATAACGAATTGAAAAAATACCGAGGTACTAATTGAACACTATTATTTGGTTGAAATGTTCATTTTGGGGAAATTCAGACCCTTTTTTGGATCGTCCCTAAAAAGGGACGCTTGGCATTAATGGGTTAATTATCTTATATCCATATTTGATAATTCGAAAAAAAAAATTCATATTCATACCAAAAGTGGAAACATTTTCTTGCAAACAATTTGCTGTTTATCTCTATGTTGTATAATTTCATCATTATTATAACCACATTCGCGAGCAGTCTGCCTCAAAAAAAAAAAAAAAAAAACCTTTCGAATATTAAGAGTAAGAGTCACATATAAACCTCTTTTGTCTACTAATAAACCTTCAATTTTGCTCAGGGAAAAGGAAGAGATGACTAAAGACATTTTGGAAACTGGTTTTGATCTACCACTGTCTTTTAAACGTTTTTATCCCTGCCCCACATGAGTTCTACACGGAAAATGACCCTTTTTCAAACTCCATAACCCCTCTCGAGCATCAAAAACGATGCGCCTGCCTCGTAGCGATCCTCACAACAACAGACATCGTAAGTTCAACCGGAAAATTGATGCCGAGAGGAGAGACATCTTAAATTAGATGGCCATTTGCCGCTAGGGCGCCGATACAAAATATTACGATTGAGTATCGGGGATGGAAACTACTCGACGAGCAACAAAAGGGGGATTCTCTTTTTCAGTGTGATTTAAAGAAACCTGTCTGCGCGACATGAAATATCGAATTAAGATTATGCGCTGGAAGGGGGTGTGGGGGTGTCGAGCGTGACTCCTCCAGGTTTCAAAAATGTAAATTCGGAGTCATAAATTACGTGGAGTGACGATAGTTTTATCACTTTCTTCCAGTTGTGTGTTGTTCCCACCTCGGGCCATCATGTTCATAGTACCTCAGACGAAATGCTCGAATGCAAGTGAAAACGATAAAAATAACTGAAACTTCCGCAAAAGTTTTCAATGAATTAAGTTTTAATGTTAATTGAAACGCAATAAATGTTTTACAACTATTGATGGATGACTTACAATATGTGGGGAAATATATTCAATTGGAATCTACGTGTTTTTGGTAATGCATGCAAATTACCGAAGAATGAACAGTCGCTTGGAACGGAAGTTATTCTTTGTAAAAATTGCTCGGTCTATCATTAGCTTTTGCAAAAATTGCCAGCGTCTTGATAAGAGGTTTAGGATCAACTGATATCTCTGCTTTTTTTATTCTGTAAATTTAAATTAACTAATTTTGTGTATGCGTATTTGTGAACCTTTGTGTTTCCATCGTTTGATAAACAATGATTTTTTTTTTGCCAGTTTTGATAATTATTTTTAACAGAGAAAAAAAATTTCGAAATTTGTAACTGAATATTAATTTTTTTTTAAATACATTCATTTATCAAAGACTCCTTTCCATTTGTTGAAAAGCTAAAAGCAAAGAAAAGTACCTACTGCAAAATGAGATATTTGTGCGTCGTTCCTCATTTTCTCATAAAATCCGCATGGATATAATGAGATAATATAATGGACATAATGAGGATATAATGAGGATATAATGAGAAGGTGATAATAGTTCTAATTATACTCGTATACCGCAAGGATACAATCGTTTAATGAAAATTTCATCAAATAGAGAGATATTTTTTAAAGTAAGATACAGGAATCTGCCAGTAATTTACTGTAAAAACAGCCGTTTATTTTTTGCACCGTAGAAGTAATGATTCTCAGAAAATAATTCTGACTTTATTTGAAAAAAAAAAAAAAAAAAGTAATACTTCCAACTTGATATTTTTATTTGTATTAGAACTCAAATTTCTCTCTATTAATTAAAATTTCGCCACATGAGCACGAAAATTGCACCCAAGTTAATTCCAGTAATAAATCACAGAACATTCAATTCCGTAAGCCAGTCAATTCCTCATTATTGTCAACAATGCGCGAGGATAATATTTAAATCTGAATTTAAATATTGCGTTTCGTTCATCGATAAAATTACAGTCGATTCGGCGAGATAAATTATGAACGCAAAGTTCTAGGAAAGACAATCAATTTTCCGTTTACAAGCAGGTGGGAAAGCATTTTATTAGATTCTAGAATTGATGAAACTAACCCAAAATTATTGGTTACGTAAGGTCTGAAACATTTACAAGCATGTTAAGCACTAAGCCTTACAAATCTAATATTTTTTAAGGCTCGACCGATGCATCGGCCAGGCCGATGCATCGGCGCCGATGGTTGAAATTTTTTCCATCGGCCATCGGCATCGGCCGCCGATGCTAACTTGGAAAAAACATCGGCCCATCGGCCTCGAAAACATCTAAATGCCGATGCCTGGCCGATGTTTAAACAAAAAAAAGTTTTCTTAAGAGGGAATTCTATCTTTTGTATTTTTTACTTCACAATTAAAAGTACGTTCACCATGTGGCTTGAAATCGAGCGGCAACGAAACCAATACAGTTCTGGGTTTTGGAATTGCTGTAAAATTTCGAGGAGGGACCCACCTTTGGTTTCTCTGTTATGTGATAAGATCATTGTTTTCATTTTTCTTTTCTGAAATCGAATATTGTGTTACTCAGTTCTTAATTATCAAGTCTTGAATTAAATATTGAAGCTGTTACGATGTTCCCTTTAAGTCATATTCGTTAAAGCAGGAGTGCCCATCCGGGAGGGTAATGGCCTATACTTGCCCGTCTATTTTTTAGCAGTTGGGTTGGGGGGCTTATTTGCGTTTTAGTTTTTATTTTGGTCTCCATGCTATTTGGAATTGTGCTTCGACTTTGCTCTTGGGGGCGGGGGCAACCTTGTGTTCATATAAAAAAAAAAACTTTTCCCATTGACTTTTTCTGATATTTCGTGGACCATGAAGCGTGAAACTAACAAGTATTTATGTGTATGCATAAACTTGCCCACATCCCCCCTTCTACAAAGTCGATGGCACACCCTCTTCAAATGCTACGGAACATTCCCTCCCCCCTTCCTCACAAAAAAAGAGACAAAAAACCTACATAAAAATGTATGCCCTAAAAACTTCATTGGTGCACTCTACGTTTTATCAAGTGCCCATATCAAGTGTTTTCGCCAAATTGGCAATCTCATACATTGGCTCTCTTCATCATTACCATACTTTTACAAAATTGAATACATTGAAAATAATAAACAAACAAATAAAATAAACTACTAGTGCATAATTGGTATTTCAAATTGTTTTTGTTTACTTTTGTGCAAAAAAATGCTCAAATTTAGAAAATACATAAATGTATATATACATTTTTTTTTTTTTTTTCAATTTTTCTTATATTTTTAAATTAAAGTAATCCATGAAAGTTTTTATTTATGTGAAACAAGTATGTGCAGGAAAATCTAGTGAACACTAAATCTAGTGGTAGTAAAATAACAATTTAGGCCGAAATCTGAATGATTTTATCTTAATGATTACAATTATCCTGTAATCGTAGAAATAAAAGTAGAATGAAATTAGTGGTTGGAAAAATCACATTTCTTTTGTAGCGAACTACAACTACAACTACTTTTTTTTTTTTTTGAATGTAGCGACTACAAACTATTTTTGAATTGTAGTCACTACTTCGCTACTTTTTTAAAAATAAATAAATAAAATGCGTACACCGTTTGAGGATTGACCAAAAAAATTCGAAAAGTGGTTTATCTTAATACATTAACTCATTTGAATAGGGAATAGAACTAGGAATTGTCTTTGAATTTATTTGTTACTTTTCCTTTTTGTTCCTTTTTCTTTTTTTTTTTTGCTAAAATTTGTCCTTTTTAGATTTTTTTTTACACTTTTTACGAATATTCGCCACAAGAAAGGATTCAAAAATTGAAAGAATTCAACCTTCAATTTTTATTTATTTCTTGACAGGGAATATTTAGGAACATGAAAATTATTTGGAGGAATTTAAAAATTATGATGTCAAATAAACCAATGACATCGAACAGATGGAATGTATTTCGTCAAAATGATGTAACTAAGATCAGCTCACATTTTTATGGATCTTATTTCTCGTTACATCCTGTACTCGTGAAGGATTTGCACCAGTCAGAGCAGTGGTTGGAAAAACTACATTTTATTTGTAGCGAACTACAACTACAACTACTTTGCTAAAAACGTAGTTAACCACAACTACTTTTTTTTTAAATGTAGCAACTACAAACTGCTTTTGAAATGTAGTCGCTACTTCCCTACTTTTTCAAAAGTAAATAAATAAAAAGCATACACGGTTGGAGGGTCGAACAAAATTTTTGAAAAGTGATTTGAATTAATAAATTAGTTCATTTGAACATGGAATAGTACTAAGAATTGCCTTTTTTCCTTTTGCGCCATTAAGGACGATTTTTACGAAAATTCGCCGAGAGAAAGAATTCAAAAGTTCAAAGGTTGAAAAAATTCCACCTTCAGACAAGGGCACCCCCAGAGGAGTGGGGGGGGGGGGCAAGTGGGGGCTCAAACCTCAGAAATTATGAATCTACCCTGTTTTTTGTTCTATTTGTTTGCAAAAAATACAAAAACATTTCTTTTTCTGCCATTTATGAATAAAATATTTGAAATCAAATTTTAATAACTCTAATCTACACTGAAATTGCTTTCCATGTAAAAAAATCCTGTTAAACCATGGAGAAAATATCTGTCAAAATGACATGTCTAAGGTCAGTTTATATTTTTGTCATTGATATTTCTCATTGAGTCCGCTGATGTACTCGTGTAAAATTTAGCCCAGTCAGATTCGAGTGAATTTTTTTTAACTCTATTTAAAAGTAGTTTTCAGAAATCGCTACAGACTACGACTTTTTTGTATTGCGCTACTAACTGCTCTATTTTTTTCTAAAAGTTGCGCGCTACACTACAAACTACTAAAAAATTTAGCTACTACAGTAGTTTCGCTACTTGTAGCGAGCTACTTTCGACCACTGAGTCCGAGTCAATTAAACTTTATTTTTTCCTTCGTTCCCTTTTCTTTTTTAATCCTTTTCATTTTTTTATTTATTTTTTCAATTTAAAAGTAGTTTCCAGAAATCGCTACAAACTACTATTTTTTTGTTTCGCGCTACTCACTACTCTGCTTTTTTTAAGCAGTGCGCTACACTACAAACTACTAAAAAGTGTAGCTACTACAGTAGTTTCGCCACTTGTAGCGCTACTTCCGACCACTGAATAAAATGAATATATGACCCTTCAAATATATTATCTTATAAGCATTTATTTTTCTAATCGTTTGATTTTTTTTTGCCATCGGCCATCGGCATCGGCCATCGGCCGATGGAAGAGGAAAATAATCGGCCATCGGCCATCGGCCAACTTTGAACAATCGGCCAACAATCGGCATCGGCCCATCGGCCAAAAACTGCCATCGGTCGAGCCTTAATATTTTTCATTAAAAAAGAAAGGTTTAGCATAATTAAAGTCTTTGAGAGGCATTCCACGTGAATGAAAACACTGTAAAAAAGGAATGTTGTTTTTACAGTATAATATAGCCAATTTTAGAGTAATAAACTGTAAAAATTGCTAATTTTACAGTAACAAGCTGTAAAATGGCAACTTTTACAGTTCTAAACTTCAAGATTGCTAATTTTACAGTAATAAACTGTAAAATTGAATTTTAAGTTTATTACCGTTTTTACAGTTTTAAGCTGGAACCTCTGATGCCAGTATTATACTGTTGTTTTTACAGTACAGCTAAGTTTTACAGCAATAAACTGTGAAATTTCTAACTTTACAGTAAGAAAATAAAATTTCTAGCTTTACAGTTCATTAATGTGCATTTTATAGCTTCAAATTGGAACCTCGGCTGCTAGTATTACGCTGTAAAGACAACAGTTCATTTTTGCAGTGCGGGACATTTGGAGCAGTTTTGTCAGTAGATTTTGCTCCATAAATACAAATAAAACAAGTTAGGAATTTTTTTGTTGGTTGCAACAGAGATTTGTCATAAAAATCACGCAAAAAATTTAAAATTGGTAATTTTTTAGAAAATAACTGAATTATAAGCATTAAAATGCCTGTAACAGATGGGACTCGTGTAAGTCCTGTTCCGTCGCAGGCATTATATTGCTTATCCTTGAATCATTTTCTTTAAAACTATGAACTTTTCACTTGAAATGTAATTCTCATGACAATTTTCAACTATTGCTACTGTCACGGAGACATTAGCCAAAGGACGAAAAAGCACAATTACTGGCAACCCCCTTCCCCACGACGGAGCAACCCGGAACCCCGGGTGGGGCAGATCAGCAGAGAAGCGGTGGACGGCAGCTCGAGTGGAGACGTGGGTGCTCGAGCGGGGAACGTATGACCATGATGCACGGCTGGCAGCGGGTAAGTTCTCTGGTTACTCTCAGCAATTCTTTTGTAACTTAAACCTCAATTAAATGATTAGTCTTCATTCCGTTTCTCA